>CAAKHC010001552.1:23035-35047 GCA_901007825.1 Macroramphosus scolopax
TGTCTGTGTGTGTGTCTCTCTCTGTCTGTGTTTGTCTGTGTGTGTCTGTGTCTGTCTGTGTGTCTGTCTGTGTGTCTGTGTGTGTCTGTGTGTGTGTGTGTGTGTGTGTGTGTGTGTGTGTGTGTGTGTGTGTGTGTGTGTGTGTGTGTGTGTGTGTGTGTGTGTGTGTGTGTGTGTGTGTGTGTGACCTGCGAGACCCCCCTATTAATACATTTATTATCCTTTGCATGGCTGTACTTTCTTACGTTTCAGAACTCCTAACAAGATGTTTAGCCATGACTCCTCCAACAAAAGCAATCTTATAATTCTAGTTTTTGAATTAGGAGAACAATTTGTTTGGTGTTGCCTGAATTAAAATTGATTAAAATCAGTTTAAGGGTTTACTATAATTTAGAAATAATATTATCATGTTAGAAACAACACAGCCGTAAGTACGCATTAATATACATAATTTAAACACGCAGATACACACATGCCGAGATACACACACACACACACACACACACACACACACACACACACTCCACTCAACATGAAAGGCTGTCCACAGGAATAGTAAAAGCCCTCTTATGGAATGTTAGTGAGGCCCGGTGAAGTACTGGTCCGCAGCGGCAACCCGGCTCTTTTCTATTGCTGCAGACTCAAGTGTTGTCCAGACTCCAGAGAATAGTCCCGTATGGTCTCAGAGGCTACATTTTCCTAACCTCCAAGGCCACCGCCGCGAAGGCGCCTCAAGAGAGCCTCTTTCGTGTCAAAGGGGGAAAGCCATTCAACTCGAGAAAGGCCTCTGGCTTTTGATCAGTTCACAAGTTACAGTTTTGCTGAGGCCCGTTTTTCATGCAAATGGCAAATCTTCAAACACGGTGCGGAAATACATCTCTTTCGGATGTACCGTAATAGGTAGTGCTTTTAACAGGGGAACTTTCACAGCCAAGGACTTCCTTGAAAGCCTCCTTAGAGTAGTGAAAAGCACGCTCAGCGCCCAGGTGTAGACGGTCGCCTTTCAGAGCGTCTTTCTGTCCCCAGTTCCTGCAGCCAGGAGCTTTGTATGTTCACTGGAGGCCACATTGACTCCCAATTAAGGGATTAGGATAAAGATTATCAGGAACCATTTTCAAAACACATAACATTTACTGGCTTTCCCACAGCACTTGGTATAACGACTCTTGTTTTGGCACACTTTATTGTAATACACGGAGCAGCTGTTTCTCAGCACAAACTGTTATTAGGACAAACAGTTTTTGTTCCCTTTTGCCAGAACGTAGTTTTGTTTTCCTTAATTTAGTGTGTGCATGAACTATATATTCCTCTCTCCTTAGATCCACATAATCCTAATTTGAGAAGTTATTTGCAGTGCGGGGTTGCGCAAATATAACGCGAACTTTATTCCGAGAGGTCTTTCCCAAGTGGGTTCTAATTCAAAGGTGTTGGAACTTTAGGTTTTTTATTTGGGGTGTCTCTATGTTTCATGTGTTTCTCTTGGCACTCAAAAACTGCCCATTATACTCGTATTAAAGTTCATGTTGCTGGAATATTGCGGAGAAGGGGGAGGGGTGAACCAAACTCCCGTCAAGGTCATGTTCCAATGGAAAGAGCCAACAATGCCAGTGCTAATCCCTCCCCCTCCACCGCGCTCTGACCCAACCCCGTGGCTTGTAGGACTCTGTGGTGGGAGAGGACGAGAGGCCCGGTTTGTTCCTATACTCAGCCCGGCATTAGGCAGCCCAGAGCTCCTGGATTATCTGCCAATTAGCACCAATTGTGCCGGACGGCATTAATGTAATGTTCTATATTTTTTAATACCGTTTAATTTTTGCTCCTCTCCTCTCCCCTCCTTCTCTTTGGACTAATCAAGATTGTAAGCACTCTCTTTTGCCTTTTCTCATTTAAAATAAAAGAGTTGGGGTTTAATTTGGCATTAAGGAGCGTAGAATGTGCCTTGCCAGCAGAGCGTTTGTTGGAGGGGAGCGAGTTAGCAGGGAAAAGGGGGGAGAGAGAAAAAAGGAAGAAAATCATTTTATGGAAGATACTGTGAAGGACTTGTTTGAACAGGCCACGAGCCTCAGTGTCCTGCTATATTAGCGGGGAAGTCAGCTTTGTGCCGGAATAACGTGTTGCCTCACTATTGTGCCCCCTACGGTGGAAGGGTTTGCTGGGTTTGGATTAGGAGACTCCATTACATTACCCTAATAACTGGATAAAGCCGCCTCATCCAGTGCAACTGATCCTCAAGTATTAGCGCTCATGGCTCGTTACAGCAGCTGATCTGCAGACAGTTGATTTCTCATTATAAAAGAATGATAAAAACACATACGGCTGCAGAAGACGCTGCCCGAGCATGCCATGATGTGCAACTTTCATCCCAGAGAAAACGTGTTCTTTATGAGACAATTTCAAGAGACTATTACAGCGGTCTTCCCGTGATTTCGACTGCCGTGGTCATAAACAACGTGAATAAACATCCCCGCAATTTAAAAGGGGGTAAATGATAATCTTTAGTCTGCTATGAGGGAATTTCCAGAGTTGAATTTTATTGTGATGAAAAATGTTTTACACTTTACATATAATTACCTCAGCACCACCCGTAAATCATTATAGACCCTGGTAGACTCACGCAGTTTAATTATACATCTGCTGCAGGTGTTAGGGCATGTAAGTTTGAGACTCACAGCGTCACACGAGTCGCATTTACTTCACATATACTGTAAGCTACATGAGTTGTTTCCCGGCTCGCTGGGAGAGAACAATCTAGACGAGAAGAAAGGGGGAGAAAAAAAAATGAGAAAGTGAAGGGAGACCGTGCAAGACGACGGGCCCGGCATTTTTTTTTGTATCAAAATGCAAAAATTTTTGCCGTTTTAGATCAAAGTGAATTGATGGAGAATGACCTTCATTACAACGTTTGAACATATAAAAAAGCGCCGGCATGAGAATGTGGCAGAGGAGCGAACAGATTACTTATAAAGCCCAGCTTTCTTTGATGTTAACTGTCCAGACCAATTAGGCCCGAGGGCATGTGTGAATCCTGACGCTTTCATGGATGGATTCAGGTTGACTCTGCTGCAACCAGACACCAACTCCCAGAATTAAATCACGTTTCAGTGGGATTTTTTTAAACATGAAATTATTTTTATCATTAGCAGTAGTAAAATTTGAAGTAGTTGCAGCAGGAATACTAGTAATTGATAGGAAATTTGAGGAATTATCAAAGTATGTAGACATAGAGGGATTTAAATATTCCAACATCGAAGAGAATCTAAATGCGCCATCTGACGGCATTCAGAGGGCACGTTAATGTCATTGCTTCCACTCACAGTGTGTCCGGAGGTATGGTTGCTGTATGGGAGGAGCTCAGGTGAGGCCAGAGGCCACAAGCCATTAGCGATCCAGCTTCCCTTCATAGTGTTAATATGGGGTCAGGCTGTGGACTAGAAATCCACAACTGCAGCTGGCACATTCACCGTCTCCACGGTTGCTGTTTTCACTAGTGGAGTGAAAACAATCCTCCTGCTGTTCCCCGGGTCTGCAGGGCTGACCTTGCCCTTGGGCCACACCACCGTACACAACCCCAGCTGTTGTCACTCTGCAGCCGAGGGAATAGCCCCGCCGCCCCGCCTGCCCCCTCTTGCTGGGACCCTTTCTTTGCTGTGGGCCCTTCCTGCAGGTGTGCTAAGGTCCTAACTCCCGCTGTTTGAGCACAGTGCAGGCCAAACACCAAGGCTTGCCTCCGCCCCGGTCCTGCGGGTTTGATTCAGGGCCTCCAAATGCCTTTTAGATCCCTAATCCTAAACACTTAAGCCCTTCCTGATGGGTTCAGCTCCAGGTCCCAGCGATTTAACCAATCCAAATAGTGAGAGCACTGAGGGGTCGAGATCAGCCCGAGCTGCCTTTTGCCCTTTACTTTTACTCCAGTGCATGAACCCCATTCCCAGCGATTGAAGATCTATAGATGCAGTTGTAAATATTATTACAGATAACTTTACTTCATAAAACTTTTTACTGATATCGTGACAATAACATCTTAATTTTGCCAGTGAAATCATCTCCATGAGAGTTTCTATAAAGTATGAAAGCAGAGGAAACAGCTTTTGGCTATAAAGTTAATTGTTTTTAGGATTACTGGATTGTGAGAAGATGTGGATGTATCCTGAAAGGAATCCATAGCAGGTACATTGCAGCATATATCTGACCTAAAGGGTTTTAAACTTCCAAAAAAATGGAAGAAAAAGTTTGCAGGACGGTGCTTCTCCAAGCGTGTAGGTTGGTCTAATCTTTCCCATTTTCAGCTTGCTGTTAAAGTAAACAGGGCTGTCGAGGCCTCCACCTGTTTCAGGGCGCTTGAGAAATGGACTTTTCCTGAAAAGTCTGTGACCTCTGACCCCGTCGAGCAGGAAGGGGCTGCCAGCAGGCAAATGCCCTCCTGTGTGGCCAACTGCCATTTAACCCCATAATTGTTACAAGGCAGCTCCTTGCCGTCCAAAACTTGGTTTCCGGAAATCGCTCTTAAACAATCAAATAAACGCACATGCTGGGAATTTGCCGTGCCCGAGGCCCTGAGATGGAGCCTGTGAAGCAGTGATTACAGATTCACTGGCTGGACTTGACACCTTTGAAAACATAAAGAAAATACAATATTTTTAAATTGCTGGCCCAAAAGTATTTTAAAGTATATTCCACCAAATTAAAATCTAGTAAGAAGTACTGTATCCATTTTACATGTCAAGAAATGCCTTTTTTTGTCATTTCAAGTCATGCAAGTGCTTTGTTGTTGATTGAAATAAGGCGTAAAATAATTCTATTCTTTTAGCTAACATGTCATCAGTTAAGATTTTGGTTCAGTGTTGAATCCCAGCCAGCCTCAGGCTGTGTTGTAGATACAGTATCCACTTTACCTTTATCATGCAGCGCTCCAGCACATCAGGCTTTCTATGTGGTTGACTGCACTTGGTTATTTTTTCCATCCGTGCACATTTGCTTTTTGCTCGGCGCTCACCTCCAGACTCAGGCTTAGAGTGTTTCCTTAGCAGCCCCTCTGATAGCGGTGCGCTCGGTGATTGCCTCCCAGGATCAGAGCAGCATGCAGCACGAGCAGGCGGCTCAGCATACCACACATGCTGCAAGATCAAAGGTCATTCTTGGAAGCCCGGGATTATTGGGGAGGTAAAATTATATTTTATATCCTTGTGCTTTGTTTTTGATCACCCTATCTGACCCACCTCAACCGGCACTCCCACGCCACCTCTCTCACTGCAGCCCGTGCATTCAGGTGTTAGTCTTCAAGAGGGGTAAAGACAGGTTGAGGTTTGCTAATGGAGTAAAACAACAGACAGATTTGATGCAACCTTGAGCAGCGGGTTTGGAGAGAGCTCTTTAGAGTCACCAAGGTCAGTGGATGTGGGAACTGCTGCTGTCTCCTGGGTCCGATGGAAATAGTGGACGAAACAAAGACGGCTCATGAGTGATACGTTCGCTGAGGTCACTTCTATTTATTACTGCGAGAGGAGAGTTTGAGAAACGCAGAGGGTCTATAATGGAAGGGACAGCTCTGACGCCTGATGTAAGCCATCAGCAGGTGTGACTGACTTGTCATCAGTGCAGTGACAACCGCCACATGACTGATGATTTTAACTGTAGTTTTCTGTCCTTCAGTATGAGACCATCTAACTTCTGAGAACAAAAAGCTCGCCGTCATTTGCACGCTGCAGAGTGTGAAATGAACACAGAAAACATTGCATTGTATTAATGTCAAAATTGTTCAAATTTGCAAACAAATAAAGCAAATACACAGTGAGAGTGTGTCATCGACTTAGTCTTGTAATTTCAAGGCTATTGTAATAAATGTCATGCTGTGTTTTTACCAACGTAAGGACGCCCAGCATCAAACACTTTTAAAAAGTTTTTTTTTTGCAATACTTAATTCACAACCGTATTACCCCGTGTGTCATATTACGCCTCTGGGGCATATTTGTTTTGTAAATATTTTTAAATGCCTGCTGCCACGAGTGCATTTCATTCATCCGGCAGAATTAATTATGATGATTAGCAAATTCTGGATTTTAATGTTTACATTCAGTGGGTGAAAATGCTTAATATTAAAGTATATTTATTGCTCTTAAACAACAAAAAGAGGTCAGACAACTAAGAACTGAGTAGAAAAGTTCTTTTACCAGAATTAATGAAATAAATGAATTATGCAAAACATGGAGAAGTGAAAACTTATCATCATTTTTAACATTTGCATTCTGTAAACAAACCTTTAGAAAATGGTTTATAACACTCTCTTATGTAGTTGCAAGCACATGTTAGTGGTTGTTTTTGTGTTTTTCACCAAACAAAGTAGAAGCAGGAAAGTTAACAGATCCTAAAAGACAATATAGTACACATTTGATCATATTAAATACTTAATTAAAACACATTAACAAACACATGAATTATACTGGCTTATAACTACATTATTATGTAATTCAAACCACACTAGATTCTTTTAGTATTCTGCTTATAAATTCTGCAAGTGTTATCCTGAAAAATATTTTTAAAATATTTGCTCAACCTTTTGACCTAAATGTTTCATGAAGTCTTTTCTTCTTTCTCCTATTCATGAAACATGGGACTGTAATCATCATTATTAAATACACAGCAGTTGCACAGCTTGTTTATTTATTTAAATTTATTACCGTAATAAATACCTGCAGTGAAGATTCAGTTTGTCCTGAGATGTTTTGCCTCCTTTTCCTTTTCCCATCATTTTGTAACGACGTCCGAACGGACGAGAGGACGAAAACAAAAGAGACAGAAATTATGTTTTTCAACCAGAACATTAAAGTTTCACCTCTATCTCACCATCACAAGAAATAAGCAGGGAAAGTACCTTTATTGTTAATCTCAAATACAGTGAAATCTGTTATGGAATACTGGCTGCTCCCAAACTGTGTGTGTGAGAGGCTGGAGCAGGATGAGCAGTGGATGAGGAGACCTTGTGTCTGGAGAGGGAGACGCTGTCCTCCGTGTGATTCAAAATGCTCTGACAGAGTGGGTGAGGACTATTAAGTGCTGTGTTATTTACACATCATAAGCCAGTCTATTATATTGACATCCAGACGACCCAGTCCACCACTGTTCTGTGCGCCATGCGGCCTCGCTCTCTGTTTGCTCTCAACACCAGCATGCTGATTGGGTGATTTTCTGATATGACATTCCAATGCTGGGGACTATGTGCAAGATCTTTTCGGCTGAAATAGTCCGAAAGCATTCATTACCCGCCGAGAAATGAGACAAAAGGTCAAGAAAGCAGTGTGACAGGGTGGAGCTATGTGAAGTGGAGGTGGGGTCTACAATCCAATTGGGGATTAAGTTATCTCTTATATCTCTTACTTACAATAAATCCACACGTCTCCATCAGAAATGTCTTGTTTAAACTGTGGAGGAGCATGAAGCAAATGTTTGACTTTATTTAAAATTCATTGTTCAGTATTACATTGCTGGCTGGGGTGAGCCCTGAGATTGCAAAGGTGAGCAGACAGGCTGTATATTTTTTATTCTGATCCTGAAATTGCAGAATTGCCATCCGCTTGTTGTCCTCCGCACCGTTCTGCCATTTACAGATGGCATCAAAATATTTGACATCCTATAATGGGATCGCATCCAGAGTAATTCCTGTAACTACTGTTGACATAAGTGCCCCAAGTAAAATAAATCTATTTTGGCCATTGATGTAAATGAACTCTTTGTGAACCATTTAAAGCATTAATGCAGGTAATGGATAATACCTTCCCTTTACTCAGATTATTACTAGTTATTACGGTAAGCTCCATGCTGAGGACTTTCAAATTTCAATTAGATCTCAACACAACTGAGGGAATGTGAAACAGTTATCTGCTCAGGTTCGAGCCGAGAGAACCTCCAATATGTCAAATATGACATAAAAAGTTTATGTCATAGAGATTATTTGAGGTATTACAAAAGTTTTGCATCCAAAACATCAATGTGGAGCAGAAGACAGTTTGTCTGAGATAATTGAATCATCTCAAGAAAATAATTCCACTGGTTGTATTCTCTCTCTCACACACACACACGCACACACTTTCTGAAAACATTCTTCAAAAACAAGGATCAGGAGCATTCACAGGATTGTTTTCCACACAAAGATTATGTCTTTAACCATGTCCCCGTTCTGCAGGCACGTATGTGCGAATCCAGACGGAGTTCAACCAATCACGAGCACTTATGCAAAAGCCAAAGATGCTCTTTAAAAGAATTGTTTCGGTGATACAGCTGTGTTTTATAACTGAAATAATCCCAAAGGCAAATTAACATTTCATTCCCCATCTGCAGGATGTGTGTTTTTTTTTTTTTTTTTTTACAAAGTCATTATTGTTTTGTTTGTCAAGCATTGTGTTCAATATGTTTCTCCCCAAAGTTGGAACGCTGCTCAGATAGATCTTCAACTTTTTGTTTCTAGTCTGATCCGTGGGCAGCGGATAACAGACAGTCATTCATGTTCATCTTGTTGCAGCTTTAACCTCTAGTGAGTAAAAGAAGAAGCCCTTGTTATACTAGGGAACGCTGGGAGCCACTCGGTGACCCCCAGGAGTCTCTGAGCTTCAGTTTGGACACCGCTCACACATGAAACACAATACCATCTCCACAAATCTGCTCCAAGGATTATATCAGGGTTAGTGAACAAATGAATCCCCCTTTTTTTTATTTTCCGTGTTAGTTTAAAAAACATACTAACAGTCATTGATGTTTGTTCCACTGCCTGTTTGTTTTCTCAACACATATTAGATGTTAGATACGAAGCAGTCACAGTTTGAACAGAAACACGGCTGTTACAGCACAGCGAACATTTTAATATTCATTTCTCTGCTTAATAGATCCCTGCTCACGAGTCGGGTTGTGATCCGGGGTCGTGGCACAGCAACATATCTTTGGTTGTGAGACCATTTGTTTGTTTGAATGTGGCAACAGAAATCTGACAAAGAATGTTAAATAGAAGACAGCTCATACTGTGTCATCTGAGAATTTAAATTAATTTGGAGACCGACTTTAGTTTTGTTGTTTTCACCAGGAAATCCTGTTTGTTTTTTACTTAATAAGTTTCCCTTAAAGTGCAGCTACGGTCGGTAACAACATGATTGTTTGTCTCCATCTAAACCAAGTTCTCTTCAGCTGAGTCACTTTTCTTCCAAATCATCATCAGTGAACAGTTTCAACTGTCAACATGACAAAGCTCATTTTTGCTTTTGAAATACAGTTGAAACAATTTTCCACTACCTTTGTTTTCAGAAAGTGACGTATTTGAATAGAAATGGCCAAATTTGAAATTGTGAAATCATCGCACATTAGTCGAATTGATTTAATGATCATCTGCATGCCCATTACAATCAACTTGTGGAAATTGATAAGTGAACCTGTGTCATGTGAAGTCTTTTACAACTGACGCTCGCTGGTAATGGAAAAGCCCACGTGTAATAAATACGTACGAGTGATACATCAAATTAGCCAGAGAAATATTTGAGTTGGAAGGAAACAAATGAGAAGATGATAACGATCTCTGGTAAACCTGGCAGACAATTTCCTCTCCTCACCTCTCCCATGACTATAGCAGCACCCAGCAGAACCGGAGGTGTCCCAGTGGGAGAGCCTCTCTGTGGTTATCATACCCCATCTAGTGGCTGCAATGGGTTAAAGGAGAGAGGAGGAAGAGGAAGAGGAGGAGGAGGAGGAGGAGGACAGTGTCAGCGGCAACTGACAGACCTCAACATGGGAACAGAGTATAGATAGATAGATAGATAGATAGATAGATAGATAGATAGATAGATAGATAGATAGATAGATAGATAGATAGATAGATAGATAGATAGATAGATAGATAGATAGATGGATGGATGGATGGATGGATGGATGGATGGATGGAGAGAGAGAGAGAGGGAGAGGGAGAGACAACTGTTTTGTTTTAGTTGAATGTGCTGAGACTTTGGAAGCAAATTACTGTAAAATTAAAAGACAACAGAGACATGATTTGATTCAATATGATTGTGTTTGAAAATCTCATTAAGAGACGCTATAATAATGTCTGAAAATACAGTAGTGTTAGATATAACAATCCCGTAGGCGCAAATTGAATTTGATTGAGGGGAAAAAAGGCTTATGGAGGTGTTGAGACTGCGGCGGTACACGGTTCGTGTTACCGAGATATGAAGCCAATAGAATGTGTGAAAGCAATGCCCTCTAGATCCCCTCGTTTCACAAAACTATTATCCAATTGAAAACTGATCTCCACTGAACTCCCATTGTGCGCCTCTCTCAGAGAATAAATGCACCAAAATTGATCTCAGGTCTCTGAAGTGGGCCTGCGGTGCTGGAGTTTACAGATGGGACCATTTTATTCACTTCTGGTGGCAATTTCCAAACATGCAAAACGGAGAGCTCTCCACCACAACCTGTGAGCCATAAGCCGGAGTTCCACCTGTCTCGTAACCTCGTTGGAGCACAATTTCCCCCTGCCCACATAGAGCGAGAAAAAAAAAATGCGACAATGTCAAACAATGTGTGTTAACAATTCCACTCAGTGCAGTGGGCATGTCATCCACAAAGAGCAGCCAGTTGGAGGATCTGCTAATGTATTGTGACTCCCGCTGTCAGCAGTTCAGCTCCGCACTCTCTTCCTGTTATTTCCATCCATCCCCACTGCACTGATACTGTGTCGAAGGCCTGCTAACGATCACTCATGCTGAAGCTGCAGGGACCGGTTACTGTTTATTCTGGGTTTGACGTTTTAAGTGTAAAAAGCAAAGAAAGCGCCGCATGTACCAGCTGGATTAAACATGTTCCTGTTGTAAGGATGATCAGACTGATCTAATCCACATCACAGGGCTTCTCGTGAGTTTAAGCTACCAAACTCAACATGTGAAGGTACAATTAGTATGAACAAATAGACCCTATGACAAAGGATTCCTCTGGGGACCAACAGTTGTATTGTTATCGGCAAAAACTGAGAGCACAACTTGTGTCATTTAGATAAACTATCACTTTATTTCAACACCTCATTTAGCCTTCCTGAGAAGTATATTAATAATAAATAAATGTTTTAAAAAATGTTTAAACAGTTAAATGTCAGTGTTAGAACTGTAATTACAATGTGAAGTTTAATAATATTAATGTCAACAACTACAACTCCCCCTGTGAATCATTGTGTATTAATGGATATTGATAATCAATATATCAATTGATGGAGTATTGATTTGTTCTCCTTTCTCACTGACTGTAACACCAAGGAAACTCCATCAGCGTTACATCAGCTTTGATGACATCATCAATCTGTGGATGACAATAAATTTGCACTTTATTTTTTTAAGATCTTTTCAAAGAATTTTTAAACATCTTGTTTTGCTAAAATAATTAAATCATTAAATCAAGGGGTTAACCAGCAATATAAGAGAGAACTATATTTAATGATTGACTGAGTTTCCAACACAGTTCATTTAATGACGTGTACCACAGGGATCTGTTCTCGGTCCCATATTATTTCTTACCGTCTGTAAAAATATCTTATTTGTAAATCACCAAACTGTGTTTACTAGTTAATATTGTGACCACAGCAAGAAAAATAAAGTAACCTATGATCAGTATAATGCTAAAGTGTCATCGGAGACCAAACGTAAACAAGGAGTGACTATTATTCATTAAGTGTAGGCTTATTATTACTACGTTATTTATCCTGTATTCATTCATAGTTGTCATATAATATCTGTAACATTTCTCTGGGAATTTTCTTTCAGGACAATAGATAAACATTTACTGTGACTTTAGAAATAAATATATGTTCTTTACAATTTGTATTATATCATGGGATATAATATAATGCTTATGTCAAGGATTACAGTTATGTTATACTGTGTCCTATTTAATCAATCTAATCTGTTGATACACACACACACACACACACACACACACACACACACACACACACACACACACACACACACACTTTCCAGACGGATGGCAAGTTTG
>CAAKHC010001552.1:35067-62256 GCA_901007825.1 Macroramphosus scolopax
TTACCATGCAGTCACTTAATCCAATAGCTGACACAATAGCGATGCTTCAGGGCTTTGGACTGCTTCAGTGATATGGCTGTTTAGTGAACACACACACACACACACACACACACACACACACACACACACACACACACACACACACACACACACACACACACACACACACACACACAAATCCTCCTTTGGACTTTAACTCTTAATAGGAATAATTGACTAATAATCACAATAAACACTTTAAATGTAAAATCAACTGCTTAGGTCTAAATTATAGTTTGTCAAAGTGACGTTTTATAAATCTGTGGGGACCGTGGATGCTGATGTATAGCAACCAAGAGTTTTCACTTCAGAATCAATGCTGGAAAATAGTTTATAACAAGCTGAAACATCCTCCCCCACCCTCCCCTGAAAACACAGACCATCCTCCTTTTTGCAAAACAGAAATCCCTCCCACTTTCTAACCCCTTTCCCCCACAATAATGTTCCTAAACAGACCGGGTTTACAGTAAGTGTTAACTTATTACCACTTCATTAGGTCTTTCATGAGTATTCAAACTCCTACCTCCCCTGACTGCACCTCAAACATCCCTCAGTTGTACTCTTGCCTGGGCATCTTTTTAATCAGGCCATAACCACCATTTCATTGATGCATTCAACGGGTGATGCAATGCATAAAGCCAAAGCTCCCTTTTCATGGGATTGTTTTAATGTGCCTGAAAGCAGTTGTGCAAATAAACAAGCTGCTACAGTGAAAGGAGAGGAATCCGTGAGTCTGTGAATTATCCCAGGAGGGACTACAATTCCAACTTGTGCTTTTTATCTTATTAATCCCACCCAACGTCATTTTGCAGGTCCCCGAAAAGGACGTATAAATTGCGTCTAATAGGCTTCAAATCAAGCACTAATTAAAACTGCATTAACCATAATGAATCAGAAAAATCGAGACCCCAATTTACTGGAGCTGTGTTTATACAAGGGCTGGTTTCAATAATACATGACGCAACCGGCTATGTGGGATGAGCACGTCCTCCTAATGTGAACCTCCTGTGAGTGTGTATGTGGCTGTGTGTGCATCACTGGTGTGTGTTTTGCCCATTGCAGGCCATGTTGGAGGTTAACTTTGGTAACATTCAGGCGTCTGTAGCCGCGGACGAAGACGGATCCGCGTGGTGCCAATCAGTGTCACAGGTGTTCATAATTGTCTGTCTAATTGCTTCATTATTGGTGAGGAGGCCAAAGCCCCGCCTGTGCTTCCACCACATCTGGATTTTGGGAAGCCCTCTTCAGCTCAAATGAGAAGCCTCTCTTGTGTTTTAACATGTATCTGCATGTTGCCGTGATTTCCCAGGAGCGCGACATTTATTTGTACGCTGATTCTGACTCAAACGCCTTTAATGGAAATTCCCATGGCTAGTGGGGAGGGGGGGGGAGGGCTTATGGCAATTTGTTTACTGAGAACTCATTTGTTTTGCCGTGAATGAATGTGAAAAGATGTAAAAAGAAAATAAAACATGCAAATTATGCCAGTGTAGTGTGTTCTTGCAAAGTACAGGGAGGCTTTTTTTTTCTCCCTTTGAGTGTTTTTGTGTGCTATCCAAGTCACTTGCATGGCTTGAAGACCCTTGAGATTCCCCATAAGAGACTTGCTGTCCTAATGAATCAAGC
The DNA here is from genome assembly GCA_901007825.1 of Macroramphosus scolopax. NCBI lineage: Eukaryota > Metazoa > Chordata > Actinopteri > Syngnathiformes > Centriscidae > Macroramphosus > Macroramphosus scolopax. The sequence continues at coordinate 36,733 of CAAKHC010001552.1, forward strand.
CTCTCCAAAGTGGGAAGGACCTGAGGGGTGAAAACTGTGATTCTTTATTACTGAGGCCTCAGCAAACCTGCCAAACTCACCAGAGATCACTCTTGTAACGTAAGACTACTGAGTGAAATGACAAAAAGACAAAACAGGGAAAGACCTTTGAAATCTTTAAAATCCCTTCATGTCTGATTAGTCAACTGCCTTATGGCGGCAATACTTCTCCTTGTAGGGAAAAGGGTCGATAAATTAGGCTGAGGTCAATGCTGCAAATGAGAGCTTTTACATCCTATTTTCCGAAGACCTCCCCACTTTTTCAGATAAGCTTTCTGGACACCCGTGTGAAACGGTACAAGAGGGGGCCGACGCTCGACCTCAAACCTCCAGCCCCTCCTGCCCACCCACAGAGGTTGTTATGTATCCATGCTCACGTCAAGCCCGGACCTGCGCGCGCCAATTAATTCCGAGCCATATGGATTACAACTGTGGCTTTTGGCAGATGTTTGTCCAACCCATCGTTCAATTTGGCACACCAGGGATTCGGTGTCACCTTTTGGGAGTTTTGGAGATTCCTGCCAGATTGTGATAATCATTCTTCATCAGGTGGATTGTTGTTTCCCAGAGGGGAAATTACTGTCCAATGGGGCTGTTATTTATGGATGAAAGTGGACTCAGTCCCCTGCAGCGCCAGCAGTCACTCATGATGTTCAAGGCCAAGGTTCACTTGCAAAGTGTGTCGGAAATCCAACGAAAATCTGGATTATTTTTTACGTCAAATGATGGAATTCTGTCTTCAAATTTCCAAAACTAATTCAGTTATAAGACGCTTTAATGGTACAGCTCTTCCCATGCTGTCAGACATAGATGGGCATGTCTTGACATGATTCTCCCTGACAACAGAGCTACAGGTGTCTTCACTCAGGCATGTTAAAGCCCTCCAAGGACTCGCTGGTCTTTCATGTAATGTCAACAATAGAAACACAACATGCTATTCTTGATTTGTATCACGGCTCAGACCATCACACCTCCCACTGATGAGTCTTGTTGATTACCAACAGGAACCCAGCCTGAACCCGTATAATGACATAATTAGATATGACATAATGGGCCACAATGAGTGCGTTATACATTTCTTTCTCAAGTTCCAGTTTGCCATTACAGCCTGTGTGGTGCACAAAGTTGAGTCAATTTGGAGCCGTTGTCTGCCCAACTCGACAGTGAGTATTTCCAAATACGAGTGGTGAAATGTTTCCTGTTCTTTGGAGCTTATGTGCAATAGCCTTGGCAGAAACACAATAGCTATGGGAAGTAATTTATTTTCTTAAAGTAATTAAATGCCTACTTGATCATTTTTTTTTTTCTGGGAAAATGTGAGAATGTGGCAAACAAATTAAAAGAGCACTCCATGACTAAACCTATCCCTAGGATTGGTGGAAACATCACAAAGCAATACGGGAGCCAAACCTTCTTAATCTACGTAGCTACATTTGGGAGTTTCACAGGAAACAATTCCGAAACATGCATTCTATTTCTGTTTGCGCCGATTATTAATTTCAATTTATGTAACCCCACTTACTCCCACAGTTTAATTAATGATGCTTGTTATCAGCCGTGTTTAAGAGGTAATGGACAATGCTGAATTTTGAGTGTTTACAGCGCTGGAGAAAAATCCTGCTTTACCCCTTTGTAATGGACTGCCAGCAAACAAGAGATTAACAGTGTTTGTCACTCTTCCTGCAGCTGTGTTATAATGCAAAGCAAAGAGGGGAGGGGGGGAAACGGCATTAAGCACATAACTTTGAAATGGTGACTTGAAATAGCTACCATGGTCAGAAGAACTGGCATGCCCCTCCATCACCTAATCCACACTATAATTCCTGATCTAATTAGAGGAAGGCTCAGCGTTAGGCCTGCCATAAAAGAAGAAAGAACACAGGCGGACCGTGTGCCTAGAAGGAGGGAGTTAGGAGTCAGTGATATAGAAAGAGAGCGAAATAGGAGAAGAAAGAGGAAGAGGGAGGAAAAACAAGTGCACACTACTCCACCACCAGCATGGAAATGTACAGTTAAATGTTTAATCTACTCATGGGATTATTGGCTTGGCTGTGATGTTATGTGTGGGGAAACAGGTAAATGTGGAATTTTATCGCTAATGTTTTCAAAAGATTACCAACATATTCCTCAGCTGGTAAAGTAATGTACAGTGATGACACCGGATGCTGGATGAGGCAGCTAATGAGCTTGAGGGGTGTTTATGGCAGATAAAATCAATAACTTTAAAGCAACAATAAACCGAAGGACCGTGTGAAAGGTGCTGCTCAACGTGTTTCCATTCAGCTCTTTGAAGCGTTTTGGCATCTTTCAGCTCATTGTTTTGGTGACAACCACTCCAAATGTGTGCCAATGTTACCCCATGTCAACTGTGTGTGTGCATAGGCAACAGTTTGTTGACAAAAGGGTGATAGTATGCCAGGATGTTATCATGCATGTGTGTGTGTCTTTTTTTCAGTTAAATCTGTCCCTGCAGGTTCTACAGGCTGTCAAGTATAAACTCAAAGAAGATCCACATGTTTCCATTCAAAATCAAAGTAACTCGTTTTATTCATTGTGATTAGATTGACCAGGATCTTGAAGCTGTCACAGTTTAAGATACATAGGAGGATACGTGCAACTAAAGCTGGCCATGCAAGTTGTAGCTTTTACAGTAGCATGACAGCAATTTAAGATTTGACTATCGATGCATTAATTAACAATTCAGCAGCACAAAAAAACAAAAGGCTAAGGTGGGACTCTGAGGGCGATGACTCATACAGCACCGACTCAAAATAACAGCAGGGTGGTGTTAAGAGAAGGAAATGTAACACAGAGTCTCAATCATTGTTTGTGAAGCAGAGGTTTTACATGTCCTCTTTCATCTGGGCGAGATTAAGTCATTTATACAGCCCGGCCCTGCTCACCTTCAAAGTGTCTGTTTGAGGTCTCTGACTGGCTGCGTGCTGCAGGTGCAGCGTTGGAAACACTGATGCAACACCAGAAATGGTCGACCCCGAGCCGAGCGAAGTCCCCTCAAGTGTCTCGCTGGTCAGCCATGAAGCCGACATTCAAATTTCCAACATTTTAAGACCTTTCAAAACCAACCTGCATAAAAACCAAGTGGCGAGATAAGATGCCCAGGTGAAAGTTATAAAAAACACACAGCTGCCTCTCCAGATACAGTAGAGCCAGAGCTACAATAAGTTAGCAGAGGATTAAGCTGTTAAATAGCCAGAGGCTGTACATGTCTCATCTGCCTGGATAACGGCACTATTGCACACTACACAACTGTGCAGAGCCGTAATGTAGTCTGTACTCTGAACTACATTCATGGGCATGTCAGTAAAATCCCATGTGATGTATCTTTGTCTGTTAAGAAATGAAATACACTGATTCAGAGGTAAGATAGATGTGCTTACCAAGGTCAAGAAGGCTCCCCAGCGTAATTACTAGACTCGCAAACACAAAGGGCATTGTTATTGGACAAGTATAATGCTGCACATTACCAGAGCAACACAGCTGTTTCTATCAGCGAACACTAGCTAGGGAAGACATAGGGCGGGCATCAATTTAGCCTACTTATCTAAAGTCTCTAATTACTTGGTTTATTTGATAAACAGAACAAGGAGAATCCTTAAATGATTCTTCAAGATCCAAAGGGGATTAATTTCTTACTCCTTGAAAAAACAAGTCACTGGTAGAATCCCTATTTTCACTCTTTAATCAAGCATTAATTAGGAGCAATAGGGGCACCAGTTACACTTGGCATTTGGTGAGATTGCAGGAGAAAGAAAGGCCTGCATTAGCCTCTCCAGAGGAGGAGGCGAGCACATCAGCCTAAAACAAAGACGACACAATCAGACAGAACAGCAGGGAAGTGTGAGTTGGGAAAATGGGGATCTGGGCTTCTCGAGTCTGTTGCACACAAAGCACATTTTTCCTGAAGCAAAAGGGCCAAACTGGATAATCAGGCTTGGACTTTGATATTTTATACAAATGGATATATTTAAAGTCTTTGAATGAAGCTAATTCACTTCCATACTGCTCTTATATTCTATTTCCCTGTCAGACTAAAAGCAAATGTATAAATATGAATACAAACTGCTCGATCAGTATTTTCTACTTTAGAATAGTCCAGTGCTGAAGTGTTTGTTCATAAATCAGTCAGTCGAGAGAACGTTAATTAAAAACAGTATTGCTTGTGTATTAGATGTGTGGGTTATTTTATATTTGAAAAACGTCTCAAAACATGTCAAATGCAATTAGTTTTTTCTCTGACTGATGTCATTAACTGAATATCTTTGAGTTACACACTGTCAACTGAGCAAAACAAAGCCTTCTTACATGTGAACTTTAGGTGTGATGTTGTTGTTAGCCATTACTGCTGCACACAGTATCTGAAGTTGGACAGGAAGAAAAGTAATCCTGTTTCCTGGAACATGAAAATAAATGTTTGGTGGCAGTTTTGGTCTATAAAAAAACAGCAATGAATATTTCAATGTTCTTCAAGTACATTTATGATTCAAATAGTTTTATTATATTTGTGTGAACTGTTAATTGGTGGTTGGTCACAGTGAGAGTTGTTTCCTGTCATCTAAAAAGCTAAATGCTATTGATACGCGAGAAATACTTACACCTTATTATCATTAATATCGACTTCTGAACGTGTGTTATCAGTTATTAGAAGTGCAGTTTCTGCAGAAACACAATGACAAAGCAAAACATTTGATACCCGGCATAGACCTGGTTTATCATAAATAAGTTCCATCCAGTCCCAGTTGTGACCAATATACCTGTCAGGCTGGAAAACACTAACAATCCAATCTCTGTGCAGTTTGTTCCTCTTGCTCGTGTTTCTATAAAAGGCCGTGAAGTCACATCTGAGAAGAACATAACCTTTTACATTACACCTGAATTACTTCTAAGCGCCTGACATGTTTTCACTCAAAATATTTGGTGGACTCCTTATCCAAGACTGTAACCAACACAATGAACGAAATGGCCTATAAAATGTGTTTTGAAATCATCATGCACTCAGTCTGTTTTCCTATTTCGCGAGCTTGAATAAAGAGGTAGCTTCTCAAGCAATCTCGGCCTTGTTTGTTTAAGGTAATTACTACTTGTCCTCCCATCCTCCCGGCCCAGATGATGCATGAAAATTACCATTCCCCTACTTCAATCAAAGCTGGAAAAAGAAAAGGGAGAAAGGGGGGAACAGAGGAGAGCAGATGGGAGGGGGTGGCGGTGAGAGAGGAACTCTGTGAGACATCCAGAGCTCCCTCCCTGCATGACAAGAAAGAGCACTGTCTCTGATTAATTAGCTGGAGTTGGTAATCAGTTTAATAAGACTGAAGTTGATGGTGAGCGGTCCCCTTTGGCAGAGCCACGCTAAGCTTAGCACTCAGTTCAGGGCCCTCGCTTTCTTCCTCCAAGTAAACACGCAGTGTCTATTTACATAAACAGTTGTTTCTTTTTTATGGGGGGCTATTTCTCCTTCCAAACCGCCTGAAAGCCTAACACCAGCGCTTAAGTCACCCCCAACAATGGCACGGGGAATTGCGGACAAATTCATGAATTTTTCAACATATGAGAACTAATTAAATAGAGGCCTTTTTGAAATGAATATAGTGTGAGGTACTCACTAGCCCTACACACACAAAGAGGCTATAATTCTGTGATTGAATTGGGGCTTGATAGCATTCAGCCTTTCACCGTGGTGAGCTATACAGATGGTCGGGGTCCTTTTCATTCTTTTCTTTCTTAATGGCAAATCTCATTATGGCAGTTATCGCTGTATGGAGAACAAGACGGGAACGATGGGTCACAAAGCCACACGGCGCAGGAATCTGGTACCTGTCGGCTGGTGAACATGATACTTACTGTTGGGTCAGATCGTGACGGAAATTCTAATTTTCATTTTGTTTAGATGATGACAGGGAAATCATTTACTGTCACAGATAACATTAAACATAATTGTGTTTTAACAATGAGAAACAGGATATAACTAATGCATCTGACAGCCTTGAGTGTTTGTTTTAAAGGAATAGTTTAACATTTTTAGAGAAAAGCTGAGGCCTATTTGCTTTCTGTGGAGTTAGATTGACAGCTCTAGCTGCAGTTACACTGATAGCTTAGCTTAGCATAAAGACTGCAAGTGCAGGGAAACACCTGGAGGTCAACACATTTGTATACCTGCAACAGTTTCTTTCCTGGGCGCCAGCATCGTTTGTCAATTGTTCCCATCTCCATCTTGCAGCATCTCTTGGATGCGGTGATGATATTCACCATACTGTTATCTCCAACGATACTGAGGCTGTGACTGTTAACTTCATCTGTACAAAGTAGACGAGCATCCTCTGGTTGCATAAATTAAATAACAAGAAAGTCAAACACATAATAAAATGCAAAGTGGCAAAGCCAGTATATCATAGAATTTGTCAACTTATTGTTGTCATAGAAACAGGACACCCGATGCTCCCCAGTGCCCCGCCGCTGTTTTTCTGCCAGAGGAAAAACGATATGTGGACACAAGCTGACAAACGGACAGTGATTTCCTACAGTTTTGTCACCGTGAGGTTGCCAGGCAACCATCAGAGACCACAGGGAGTTGTTTTCGCTAAGCTAGGCTAACCAAAATGAAGCTATCCCCATCCTGCACCCTGTTTCATACTGAACGGGATGATACAGGACGTGATTGGTGTTGAGCTTCTCATCCAACATGAAGCAAGAAAGCCAAAGAGAGAATCTCATAAAATGCCAGACTGTTCCCCTCGTGTTTCCACAGACGTGTGTGTCGTTGTATAACCTTAAATCTGCATGTTATCAGTGAATACTGGAGGTGCTGAACTCACCAGAGCAGGTGGCCGTTCTCCAACAGTTTGTAGATTGTAGATTGTACATCAAGACGGCCTATCAGCTCTATGAGATGGGAAATTTTCCATTTTGTCATTTAGCTTCTCAAACTTATTGCCAGCTTAATCGTCTTCTCTTCAACCTCTGAAGTCGCCCTTGTTTCTTATGTACAACTACCGAGGCACTCCACAACTCATTCTTTTGTTATAATTAACACTTTCTTTATACAGGATGGATTAATTAATGAAGCGCCTCAATATCAGAAACTCTTACAAGTTTAACTTAACTCTGGCTGTTGATCACTATGTTACACTTAAATATAATTAGTCATGACTTGGAGTCGTGTTGTTGCTGTCATGTCCGAGCAGTTTCTGTCTAAAGTAAACTTGGAGGCTGAGATAAGAGGAGCGCCACACCACCCTGTGGCGTTAATGATCGTCCACTGTTAGAACACAAAGACAGTCGAGTAGCAGATAGAGCTCAGACATAATTTAAGCAGTGCTAAGTGGTCTATTGTCATTCAAAAGATAAATTAGGCTTGGCAGAGCTTTTAGAGTCACTTTTAAAAAGCGTCGCCATTGTTTGTATCGACTCATGGTTTTAAGGCGGCAGAAAGAAGGGAATTACTTGAGAGAGTTTGGAGTTCCTTAGGGTTCGGACACAGATTGGTTCCCCGCTCGTCGGGCCTGACTGACACAAGCCTCCGACGTGGCAGCGCGCTGCTCAAATGACATCTTGTGAATAAAGATCTGGAAGTTTGAAATGTTACCTTGAACCTTTGAATCACCGGTATTCATTGATGAATAACAAGTCTCGGACAGTTTCCCCCTCCCGCTCTAATCAAGCCATCGTTTGTAATTACCTGCTCTACAGTAGGCAAGTGTTCCTCATATAGGAACTCAGCAATAAATTACCCCACAAGCCCGTCTTTCCGAGGACAAATCAAGGTAATGGTAATGATGCCATTAAATTCAATTCATTTGCTCAGTGTAAATCCCCCTCGGCTGCTCCAGATCATGCTGTGTCCATTCTTGAGATACAAGGGACCTCAGGTCTGTGAGCGAGAACATAAAACTGGGTCAGTGGGAGTCGGAGCGTGAGGGTGTGTTTATTCACTGGGAGCTCTTAACTTACCCGCATGTTGCACAGGTTAACCTGTTTGTCCAAATGAGTGATATCCATTCGCCGCCTCTCCTCCTCTTTCGTCAGGTACTCGGCACTGCTTAAGATGTGATTACCTCTGTTGGGACTGTTAAATGGTTCCATAAAGAAAAATGAAATATTCATTAACTTAGTTAATAATTCATTCAGATAAAATGCAATATGTGGTTTGCAGAGTGCAGATGAATGCATAATGAGTGCACGCTCAGCATATTTGTGCCGGGGAATGTTTTTATATTTCACGATAGCAAAAGGAAGAAAAATTAATTGAAAGTTCATTTTCATTTCTTCTTCTTCTGTAAGTTATGCTAAAATGATAAAATAGATGCTTTCCAAGCAGTTTTTAACTAAGAAAAAAAAATTAACAGTGTGTATAAGTAGCCCACATACTACAGTTTGGTTTTTAATTATAGAGGAAGTGCATTTAAACAGTCTTTATCAAATTGTAAATGTTTTGACCTAATTCCCACAGTTTCAGGAAACTGTGTAAAACAATTTATACTTTGCTACTTCAAATTGGACTCATGATGTCGGCTTATCGAGCGTCAGGAGCTCGCAGAATGAAACGGCGCATTCTTAGTTCCACGTGAAGTTTTGTCATCTCTGAGAACGTCCAGCTGCTGCACCAGATGTCACATCAAAAAATCCTCACGTCCAGAATACGCAGCAAGTGTGTGCACGTTGCCTCAGTTACCACCGGAGAGGTAAAGAGTTCCAACGACGCCACACAGCTGTTAAATACCACTCTCCCAAACACTGTCAAACTAATTTCCTCACATCAGAGGTTCATTCCGGCTTTCAGATGATCAATTCTTTCGCTAATTATCAATTGTGACACCCATAATTACTGGAAGACTGTTGCGCTGCGTAAATGGCATGTCTTTTGTGTTATAATGCTGTGCATCTTGACAAACATGACCCATTAAACAACCCTGTGGCCTCTTTAAAGAGCGACGATTACACTAATTAAAACTGCAAAACATTTGAGAGCTGCAGACGTGCCAGAATTAAACAGGTTATTAAATCAGCCAAGGAATATGTCAACATTTCCCTGCCTGTCACTCCCACGTGTTACTTTAAAAAGAGGGAACGCAGAAATAACCCACGCTATACTACATACTTATACATCATTTATACATGAAAACTAACACGCTAGGGGTTAAGTTTGTGATATTGTACCAATTAATTGGTTTGATTGAAACCTTTCGTTATACAGGAAATAAATTTCGAGCTAATAATAAGTGTGACAAGTTATGGTGCGGTAAACATGATAAAACATAATATCGCATTTCGAAAAAAATTGAACGTTACGTTAACAAATCCATATTTCCTCGCGTGAGCTCCACTTTGGGTTTGGTGTTGTGAACATCGCTGCGAGTTATCGACTGTATCTCGCAGATCTGTCCTTTGAGTTAATCCTCTTCTAGCCGGCGATAGCAGCAAGTGATAGCACCGATGTCTTGTTACCGACAACATATGTTCCCTTTCATACCACAACAGCTTTCCAACCATTTAATGGGATTGTTGTGTTTTTTTCCCCCCTTTGCACCACACAACAAACGCTCTTCCTAGAAGAGCTTCGACATGTGCCCAAGGAATTTGTCTCCGCGTTTCACAACAAATCTGCCTAGGTCAGAGGCTAAGACGGGCCTCCAGTAACAGACTATTGAAAACAGCTCCTCAACATGACAAGAGGAGAAAGTGGATTTTCCAGCTTAAAAGCAGAATCATCTCTGCTCAAGGCATTATCCTGTGTTCAAAGAGATTAATAAAGTGAGATGCTATTGATAGGGTGTCGTGCTGCTCCAGCATCATCACTGGTCATGTTCGCTGACAAGCGCTCGCTTTCAAAACTCTACACCGCTTTAGAATATGGAAAACATAGAAATATTTTGTCACGTTCTGGAAGGTTTTCTATAGATGATTAATATAATCCAACAGCAGCAATAACTGAACATTACTAGCGATGGGAAGAGAAGAAGTACTAATACTTTGTTACTAAGTAAAAGGGATTGTTTTTATTTAAGAGGCGTCTGGATTGTCTGTGACAGGCTGAAAGTGATCTACATTGGCTCTCGAGCTCTTCTCATCAACAAACCATGAACTGCCGCAAATTAGACCACGGACTCCCATCTGATAAGATTTCTGCTTTTAGATGGTTTATTACAGAACGTCTATGAAACCCACGACCAAAATAATCACACATTCGGTCAGTGCGTTAAATACGGATGGAAGAAATGATTCCCCTTCTTGCTGGGAACCTCCTGGGACCAAACTTTGAGAAGAGCAGAACAAGAAAACATTGTGATTGGAGGAGACTCAGAGCATCACAACACTTCCTATCCACCGTCTTAGTTAAGAGATATTTTTGAAGTTGTTGGCTCAAAGAACCGTTCTTCGTTAATGCGTTGTGTCTTGTGCCAACTTCAAAACCGAGAGCTCCTGTGTATACGTCTGCCACGTCTGAATATTAGCTTGTGAAATGTGATATAATCGTCCGTATCCAAATGAAACAAACTATTTCGCTTTGACGTCGAGTTATCCAGAACTTTGTAAAGCCCTCAAATTCATCTTCTTTTTGTCCATCTGTGATGTTTCCTCAGTCAAGATATATTTTTCATAGCAGTCATCAAAGTGAAGAAATCCCATGTTGTACTTTGATGTGCTTAACGTAGTTTTAACTCACGTCTCATTACAGAGATAATTAATAGTTTAATTAGCGCAAATTCTCCCCAACTGACAGCTTCTCTGGCACACAGTCATGCGATGAATGTAAAATATTGCAAACTTTATTTGCTCAATCCGGCTTTTGAATATCTTTCAAGCCGGCCGAGGTGTTTTTTTTAGAACATAATGGCCTACAAACTTTTACTGCTGATGTTTTGTTAATTTTTCCTCGTACCGATTCAGCCTACACAGCGAGAACACTCCACTCACCAGAGGACAAAGGGCCCAAATATGTGCAATGCAAACAACTTAGGTGGATTAATTTTAATTCTCATTACCTTGAAGCAAAGCAATCATTTTCCATGGTTGAAAAAAAATATACGCATCATGAATAAAAGTAATCACAGTTAATGTGCTTTTTTTTTACATGTTGTTTGCAATTAACATTTCATTGAATCTGAATGTGTATTTAAGAGTTTCCAGCAGCTTCAGAGGCTGCAGATCTGAAAAGATCAAAGTAGCAGCGAGAAGAAATCTACAGTTTTAGACGACTTTACAGACGCTGAAGAGAGCTGATCACACAATGAGCGGCGAGTGTAAGCTGCAAGAAGCGCAGGGAAACAATAGTACGTCTCCCAGCATGGGTGAGGGCCAACAGCAAAGCCTCTGTTTCATGTCTCACATGCTCCCCGCCCGCTCCTGCTCGCTCAACTTCCAGTTTACGACTACTCACAACAGTTTACAGCAGCCAAATTTCATTTTCTACACACAAATCCTATCGCACATTATCCTGTACATTGCATTAGGGCCTAATCTTTCCTTTCTCTTGCTCGGGAGAAGAAAGGAGCGCCTTCATGATTAACCCACTTTACAGCAATAAATAAACGCATCATCCAGTAATGTACACCAGATTTAATTTGAAGGGGAAAAAAGGCCAGAACGCTCAAATCACTGAAATGTAATGAAAAATAACACAATGCAGACTCCAATGGGCGCCTTGGGAATTAATTTGAATGCTCCATAATTTTTTCTCTCTCTTATACTCTTTCTCTCTCTTGTAACCCCCCGACACTCACACACACAAATATCCACACACACTTTGCTGGTAATAACTCTTTAAAATATACAAAAAGAATAAAAAGGAAAACGGATCAGTCTGCCATGAGAAAAGACACAAGTTTTTATTAAATTAGAATTTGTAAAATTAGTCCTTCTCCTTCTCCTCCATGTCTGTCACATGAAGCCCATGTTGCTTTTGGTTTCCCATCTTCTCTTCGCCTCAAACCTGCAACACAGTAAAACAAATTATGAACCCTTGACGAATACATTCAAAGCGCCAACTTCAATCTGTGCATGAGTGAAAACTCAAAGTCCAGCTAACGCTGGCTTCAGGAGCTCCATCTTAACTGTACTTGACAGCAGTCGAAGTGTCACACATGGCCGATATGAATGCAGACATAAACATGAGGATGGAGAGACGCCATACCCCCAGGCTATTTGCTTCTTCCTTTTCTGCGCTGCCCTCAAAGCTTCCTCTTCCTGTTTGCGCCGCACAAAGTCACGGCAATCAGCGGCTTCAGCGATTTTCACGGCCAGCTATTTGGAGGCAGACAGAGGAGAGGCCCATTAGAGAATGGAAATCAGTCTGTGGCATATAAAAGCTTTCTGGCTTGATATGTCAGGGTGGCTTCTCGTCACCGTCTCTGCAGCCTGTGCCACCTCCTCCACACCACAGCAGAGCTTCGCTTTCACACAGCACATGAATGCTGTATTATCCTAAAACGCAGTAACCTTTACGAGACATTAGGGCTGCTAATCTGCTACAACATATGTGAGATACAGTAAAACAAAAGAGGGACATCATTTCAAACGGCCCAGAAATATACATCACTATTAATAATTAAATAAAAGGCGGCATGAAGGAGTGGGAGCAGAAAAATGCAGCATATTATTCACAAGGAAAACACAAGTGTTAAGAGATTTAAATAAGTACACAACATATAGTGACGGACAAATATTTTTCCTTTCAACTGACACGCAGGAAACTAAGAACTTTAATTTGTTTGGCGTTCAGCTGTATACATTTTTTGTCTTAAGATGCCTGCAGGATTCTTTTCATTGATGTCTCAAGGATAAAAACATGCAATTTATTTTTACATCAAAAGCAATTTTTCAATTTCTAAAATGGACATTTGAGCTGAAATGATTCGTCAGTAAAGACACGTGTGTGACGGTCTGAAAATAATGAGAAACAATTAAAATCTTGATTGTGAAAAAAGTCTACAATAATGAAATAAATAAATGAATCATCACAGATTCCAGTATATTCAATATGAATATTTGCTGGTTGGAAAATCTTCTGTGATTTTATGTTGAAAATGTTCAGATTGTCGACCTGCCAGCTTCATGCATTAGTGCTCAAAAATGTGACTGGTGAATATATGTATGTATGTGCATATTGTACATTCGTACGTGTCTGTGAGTGTGTGGTGGGTGTGTTTTTATGATTGTGTGTGCGGCGGCTTTTGTTTGTCATGTTTTAAAAGAAAGTCATATTTGTAAGATCCTGGCTTATATTCTTCCCTGCACATTGTTTCTATTTCATTATTTTTTCTTCTTTATTGTGCAAATTAAATGAAGAAAAAAAAAAATTGCAGAGGCATTTTTTGCTCATCAATTGTGTAAAAGAGACTTTTCTGTTTGGACTACTGCAGGCAGCCCCTGAAATCAGGAGTGAAGAGAATGGCCGTGACTGCAAGAGGAAAACATTCAAATCCCAGGGAAGACATGTGTGTATTGTGAAGCAGAATAATCCCAATAACCCCAGTCACACAGACGCACAGGAAACAAAGGGAAAAATCCTGCCTCCTCTGTCACTCCTGAGATAGGTTTATTATTCAAGCAAAGGCAAACTTTGATAAACAACTTGGAACAATTTCTCCAAACCTTTGGGTAATTCTCTGTAATATTCACAGTACAATCAGAGGGGAAGAAAGTCTTAAGGTAATGAAGAAATGTGCCACCACTGCGCCACTTGAAAAAAAAAAGACCTGCTGGAAAAAAAATGTTTCAATTATAATTAAGTGGGATAAACTTTATTAGAAAGACTGAAACTAAAATATCTCCTAATGCATGCTGGGATTAAGCAGGTCAGAGCGAGCAGGCAGGAAAAATTAAACTCTAAAGGCTTTTTATCACCATATTTCAGGAACCAAGGGTGTAAAATGTTCTAATTTGGGATACATTAAAAGCCATAAAGGTCTTTCAAAAAGATTAATGGTACTTTGCTTGGATTTAAGATAAGGGCTTCGGCTGGCTGCAAGTGCTGGGCTCTGGCTGGGCCCTCAGGGCATTCATCTATACAGCCACTAAAAGATTTGCGAAAGCGTCTGTATAACCTGAAGCGTACATACTATGACAGCTCTTTGCCATTTTATAGGTTTTAAATTCCCCAAATCATGTTTTCTACTCTTGAAGAGAGCTATAACGGGTGATTACTTTAACGTATGCAGCAGATTTGCGAGCAGATGATACCACACCGGGGCTTTCCCTGCTCCACGTTGGACTGCTGTGGGTTTTTTTTCCTGAGTGGCTTCGATGTACGGCAAGATTATAAAGCAGGCGTTTATTAAATTGTTGACAAAATCCAAGAACAGCTCGCTGACTAACACACGTCCACGTCATTCTGGGAGAAAATCAAATGAAACAGCATGATGCTAAATGGGTTCATTTTGAGAGTCACAGACAGAGATTTTTCCTTTTTTTTTCCTACACAAGGATTACCCACATTAACCTGCTCTCCTGTGGGGGCATTTGAAAAGCAAAAGGTCTTGAAAGCACGCCTTCCCAAACATTCCAAAACCAAAATTAAAACCCTCTTCCATTCCCCTCATTTCCCCCTCTTTTAAATTCACCACATAGCCTTTCCTACACTTAGAGCATTAAAGGTTAATTTTTCCCTCTCTTTATCGTTTTACTTTTCATTCCCTGATTGTCTTTACTGGGGCTCAACATTAATGTCAACCAAGTTACCTAGGAGACAGAACAGATCAAAGAGACAAAAAACCCTCAAATGTCTGATTAATCAAGCCTGCAAACAGCTTATTTCCTTTAGCCTGCATGCAAGTATGAAAATGAGATTCCGAGAGCAGTACATTGTGCAGATTTGTTCATTCTTATCTGAACAAAGCCAGCGGCAGCTTATTTCATGGATCACTGGCACTGTCAGCGCTGTGGCGCCGAGCAGGTGACGGCTCCTCTTTCTGTGGCGAGAACAAAATTAGCAAAAAGTCGGCACAAATTAGCCTCTCATATTTTCAGTAATATGACATTATTTTTCATTTACTTTTTTTGATCCACTTTTCAGGATTCCCCCCCCTCCCCCCTCCCTGTGCATCTTAGTGCCAAATCCTTTCACATCAGAGGCTGGTGGAAAATAAGAATGGAAGTACAAAGCTAGGATAAAGGCAGGAGACAAGAAACCTCCTGCATTCTTTGTTTATGTGGCTCCTAAAAGGCAGTTCTTCCCACTGCACCACACATTAATATACAATTATGTGTCCATCACTGCCGTGTTGCGGTGCCTTGTTTTCTCTCTCTTGTGTGGCCTGTGCACAGCCGTGTTAAAAATAAGGTTTATTCTAAGGATTAATACTCTGACCTTTTCTACATTTTCATGCAAAAAAAAAATCATTGTGCAGGTTGCTGGCGCTGCAGCAGCGGCAGCTTAAGGCCACGAGGAGGGTTAAGTCAATAGTACCGTTTTCTGTTCATTCATGTTTGGGTCGTCATGGAGATTGAAGTGGCGACCCAAACAAGGGGCCTCAATCCTATTTTTAAAAAAAAGCAGGGCTGCTTAATCTTAATGCTAATAACAGTATCACACTGTTTTCAGTATCCTGCTTCCTTTCTCAGGTGTTTGCTAAATGAACGAAGCATGAGGAAGTGAGCAGTGCAGGGTTCACAAACACATTGTTGCAGTTAAACAGCACCGATAGACAATAGCTGAATGGAAGATGAGAAAAATGCCTCTCCTTTTTGGATAAAGCTCCTATTAACAATATGAAATAAATGATGGCTTTGAGTAAGAAATGGCCTTAAACCCATTCATAAATTTCCTATCCAGGAAGCCTCTTCCAATTAAAACGTGTGAGAGGTGGATTAACAAGGGCTATATGGCTTTGCCTCACTAAATCACCTCCCCGAGCTGCTCTGCTGCATTTGACGTGTAAACGATTAATGACCAGCCTAATTCCCTTATCACACCACCTTAATGCCTAAATAATGTGGCCTTAGTCAACTTTGGCAAGCAGGGCTATATAAGAAAGGAATGAATATCAGATTAGGCTGCCCGCGTGTTATTTCAGCATAATTTCTGAGAACTGAGGCGGAGGGGGAAGATAAATGTCCTTCTGGCTGCAAAGCCTCACTGTCGCAGCAACATTGGGGAGGTCAAAAGATCAAGAGATCAATAAACACCACCCATATCGCCTTTAAAAGAGAGGGTTTCTTTCAGCGAGTCCATCTTGACATCTCAGGAGTGAGACCAGAATCGAAGGTATCACACAAGACACAGAACGTGAACATAAATGAAGGAAGGAGTCAGAAACTTTACTTAAATTAAAGTAGCAAATCCAAACTGCAACAATACTCCATTTAAAGTCCGAGATGTTCATGTACGGGAAATGTTACGCAAGTATTATTACTGTAATATACCTAAAGTGTCAAAACAAAAGAGGACACATTTGCTGGAACCATCAAATATTTGGCATTTCTGAATAAAAAATAGTAAATAATTTATCAGTTAATAGTTGCTGAATCATTTTCTGTAGATTTGTTATAGTTACGTTCCGCTGGTCGTTCAATCGATTGATTACTAGACTAGTTGTATCAGCTTGGCTTAGGAGATGGTTGGTGACAACCAGCAATACAATGTATAATGGAGGTATAATCAATTACAATATATCATCATGTCGTACACCAACTGAAGTCCGAATGTACAACAGCACTTCAAGCTTGTGTTCCCAGTAAAGTTAATCTTTCAGGGGGCAGCCTCAAAAGAGCTTTTTGTCATCCTGACACCACTTAGACAAACAGAATTACTTGGTAAGCGAAAGGAAAGGAACTCCAGGGAGGGCACAGTCGAACAGCAAGGTGTCCAGCTTCTCTTCCAGTGATCTGATACCAGATACACATGACATCGTACGGGAGGAGACCAAAAAAACATATCGCTGAAAGTTCGCTTGCTTTGTGCACATGCCATTATCTTGCCTCTTCTGAGTAGGGTAGGGGTATTAGCAAGCTTTGAACTCACACTTACAATAATATGCCATCAACAGTTTTATAAGCTAATTAGAAAAAACAGTTTAATTAATGAGTGACTGGCAATAAAATGGCAATCATGAAAAAAGAAACCAAGGGTGCTAAGCTTCCACTACCACCAATTAAGGCCTAATTACAAACAAATTATATATGTGTTTTGCTGTGGGCTTCAATTAAAAGAAATGGCTTTAATTAAAAGAGAAAACATGCTAATTAATTAAACAGCACACAAATCTACATTGAAAAGTATGCTTTGTCTATCAAGTAATTAATGAAATACAATAATCCAAATGAGATTCCCAGGCATTTGATAAAAGCTTAGTACCCATTTCAAAATCCATTTCAAAATTAATGGGCGAAAATTTAATGCGAGTCATCCAGAGATACAATAAAAGTTCATTCAGTGATAAATTGCTTATGCTGAAGGAATAAAGAACAAAGGGGAGAGTTTCGCTAAACTCTGTGCGGTGGCCTGGGGGGCTTGCAGGGGAGCCTCACACTCTGATGTGGGGTGGGGAAAGTCAGAATCTGATAAAGCCCACTTTCCACAAAAGCGCTGCTCATTATTTTTTGATTACAAACACGGGCATGGTAAAGAGAAGGTGGTGGGAAAAAAAGATATAAATATCATGAAACACTCTTAGTTCAGCTCTTTGTTTCAACTAAGTCACCATGTCTCCTACGACAAAATGCCACGCCACCTTTGTTTCACAGCTTTTAAGCCAGCTTTTCCAAAGGGTAGATTTCAAGGACAGAGGGGCTTTTCCTTTCAGCTGCTGCTTCCAATGAAAACTCAGCTCAGAGATTTTATAACCATCCTCATGAGTAAATGCTACATCAACCAAAAATGGCTCGAGCTAACGCGTATTCACATTGTTAATTACTGAGTTATCTAACATTACAAGGGACGAGTTTTTCCACGATTTAGTGTGATTAGGTCAATCCTGCTCAGAAGTGAACACCACCCAAAGACCATCCAGCGGGCAGCGAGCCACTGGCCCGAAGGGACGCCCAGATTAGTGATCCACCAAGAAAGTGGCATGAACTCAGTAGAGAATCGAACAAAACACGGGCATTGAACGATTAGTAACCATATGCACTAACTACTCACATCAATGGGAAACGATTCCAGACTGTAATAAACCATTTACAAGCTGTTTAATATATTTCTATCTAAAACAGCAATGGGGTGAGAGAGGAAAATCACTGCTGCTGACAGTTAAACTTCTTTGTTGGAGAAAGAGTTTAAGAAATATAATTATGGTATAATAAAGATTAGTATAAATATTTTTCACCACATTTTTTGTTACTATTCTTAATGTGTCCATGAATCTGATATTTACAACTAAAAGGGACGCGTCAAGCTAAGGCACCTTATTTAATAAGCCACACATCTTGAATAAATTACACTTATGTACAAAGAGGAAACATTTTAATAAGAGATTTCAATGCATGTTAACATATTTGCAGACTGGCGCTGCACTGGAGCACAGCAATCCAATAAGTTATTGTGGTGCTGGAAAATAAAAAAAATGAAAGAATGAAAACAGCAGTGTGTGTTCCCTCAGGTGAGCATTGTTGATGCCTTAACCCTAAGCCAGCAGGGCACTCATCCGGGATTCTTTAATTTAATTACTCATTTGTTTAATGCAGCGCTACAAAAATGATTCTCCTCTCATGTTCAACATCAATGCAAACCCAGAGGAATATAATAATCATGAGTCCAAAGGTGCGAGGAGAAGACAAACAGGCTTCAGAACGAGAGATGAACCAGAGATCATCTTGTGATGAGGTCACACCAGCTGAGACGCCAGTCAAGATGCACTCTAAAGGTCCTCTATGCCGTGAAGTAGGCGTAGTAGCAGTCACATGCCGGTCAATGTGAACAGTAAGGCTGAGGTGGACTTTAACAACAATACAGCCAGTGGCTGAGGGTCCACATGGACATCTAGCCAGTGAATGTGCTGTACTCTGAATCAAAGACTGCACAGACAGTTCTATGGTTACAACCGTCACCTTATTTCAGTATTTGAAATCCAAAAACGTCTATTGGAATCCATATTTTGAATACTGTAACTGAGCAACCAGTTGTGATAATCTGAGATACATTAATCTTTCATAGTGCCTCAATAAATAAATAAACAAGTATTACACTCTAAGTTATTATATTCTTCTTTGTGTCTTGTTTCTAGCATTTGCAGGCCAACTTTAGCAGCCATGCAACATACTTTTAAGTTTTCATATTCTTATCTCACAGAAGTTGGAAGTTGTTCTGGACACCCCCTATTGTGACCGACTGAAGAGGGTTTCTGTTTTGAAGTGGTAATGCCACTCTAATAGCTGTTATGAGTGCTATGGGGGAACTGAGAGCTCTAACATGGTGTGACAGTCTTTTGTCATGAAATATACCCACTTACAATACAAAAAGTAGAGCTCCTCGCAATTTCAAAAGACCTCAGTCGCACTGTTTTATAAAGAGAAAAGAGAGCGAGGGAGTAATTATTTGTTGTAAGGATGATGTTCAATGAAATACTATAACAAAAGGGTTGATTAGTGTGGCAAAGAATACTGTACAGGAGCTGAATATAAAGTCACCTAAGCAGGTTTTGCATTGCTGAGTAGATAATTATACTTGCTATGTTGGGTACAGTACTGAGTAAAAACTTCTCTAGGGAAATGGAACGCAGTGGATCATTATATGTTTAGTGATGTCACACTGTTGGTGATGCAGTGATGATTTAGGAAGTCTTATTAAATATAGTTTACCTGACTGAAAGAATCAGGTTCAACAGGGTCAATGAGCTACATAAAGGCATGTTTTTAATGGACCTGACGAATGCATTTAACTGTTTAATTTCATGCAATAGATTGAAGGATATTGGCTGTGATAGAATAATAGTTAGTTGGTTTTAATCATACTACGGGTGTCACAATACCAGAGATTTGGTACTTGGTACCAATGGCAATACAATTGTCCGTTCTATGCAGAAATAGCAACTCAATCAAATGAATATATTTCAAAATAAAGTGATCTAAACCTGCTGTGCACATGTTCCATGTCCATATACATGACTGATCGTCTCACATTAGTTATTTTGTCCCACGATAGTTCCGTAATGAATCAAAATTAGTTTCAAATTTTCACAATAACATTGAGGATCCTAAAGGTTGTCTTTTACCATTGACAGCAAAGTCCCAATTAGAAAATGCGGACAGGGTGGTTAATTTGCGCGGACCGACACCATCTCCCTGCCGGCTGATGCTGGCGTGCACTCTCTCTTCAGACCGTCGTTCATGCTCGTAACTTTTCCAAGTGCGCCTGCTGTTACTGCTCAGTGTATTGTCTGGCATCTACAGTACCTTTGGCACTCTGAGTACCATTGAAAAAATAGTACCAACTCATCATCGACTTATTCAATCGAATATTGAAACGGTTAAAGACACTACTTGAGATACTCAGAATCTCTTACAGTTGTAAAGAATTGTGAAACAAGGTACCAACCTCAATCAAATCTCCATGTTACAACTCCCAAACAAGTCACAGAGGCAGTCGTTATCCTTTTGGGGGGTAAGCCATGACTTCCATGCTAATACATAACTAATACCAAGAAATTAGAAATCATACATTACCAACATCCCTGTAGGTCAAACTGTACTTAAGATGACACAGACGGACCGACAGAGCTTTGTAGGCCAGATGTCTCATCAACTTTCTGCACTGGCTCATTTAACAGGAATAGCTGCAAAATCAATCTGTCAAATATGAGCTGCCGGATGCTATCACAACTCCTGACAAAGCTTTAGGCTCTTTACACTGATGTGTCAGTCACTCAATGTTATGCTAATTACAGAATTAATTAGCTCATATGCAACATGCAGCAGTGTAAAATAATGTACATTTATCAAAGGATGGAGACCCAGTCCTCTTAATTAGAGGACCTGCACCTTTTAATCTACTGAACTAGTAGGGCTACTTTAGAGGCAAGGAGCTTTCCACATTATTTTGTCTTCTCTGGCTTGTGAAAAGAAGTATTAACATGCTGAGGAGGATCCACAGACATCTTTATGAGAAAGAAGCCTTATCTGCACAGTTTAAAGGAATATATTAAGGAGCTTTGTCTAAGCAATGTAGACATTAATAATATTTTGTTACCTAAAAGGGGATTCTATGCTGCGTCTTCAGGGTGTTAATACTTTCACTTAAAAACAGAGCATGTCCTTATGGATTCATCTAAAACAAAGACTTATGGCCTTGAGAAATATTTAAAAAAAACTGTAACAAGAATAAAAACCCCTCAACCTGCAAATATCCACGCAGTGTGTCTCAGAAGTTTGACAGATGAAAGAGAACATATCTCAGAATTTGTAAGGAGCTTTCAAAGCAGCTTTTTCACCAAATTGTTTTAATGTTCAGATTATAACAGAGAAAGTGGAGCAAATGAAAATCATTAATTGATTTGAAGGAGCTCAAAGCAACACACATTTCTGTCCTATAAAAGGGGAGTACTGACAGCAAGCTTTCTATCTGCCTCCCATTTCACTTTGCTTTGAGAAGATAAGTGGGAGCCGTTAGATTGAGGATGAATATACACAGAAATATTGTCATCCAACATGTACCCGCATTTTCTTTACAAAACAATGCCTAGAGGGACAAACAGGCCTCTTTAGTTCTTCACAGCTGTCGGAATGCTTTTGCATTTTTTACGAAGAAAACCTGTTCCTATTGTTTCCGTGAAAAGCCTGCCACAATCATGTCTTGGTGTTATGACCGTAAACAAATTAAACATCTAAGCCATTCCGTACCAAATGAGCCACTCAATTATAACCTTGAAATTGATTCTGGCCACAGCGGGGATTATTGATCCTCTAAATGTTTGTCACAGGGCTCCTGTCAAAAGTGAACAGAAGTGCTATAAACAAACATGTTGGTCTTAATGCTATCTGCATTACAGGCTGCGTCATTTAAGATATAGCATAATCCTCTCCGACTGATTTAGAATCCTTCAAACTTTTTTTGGCTCCGAGCACTTCTCATCATCCTCTCCATATATTTGAGTACTTCCTTTCTTCGGATTCAAAAGTGAATGTTGTAGAACTTTATGCCACCTAGGTTCTGCCGATTTCAGAATGGTCAGTTCATTTACTCTCGTAAAATGAAGTTATCACTGCTAAACAATGAACTGGATGCCAGACTGCAGTCACGTCCCATCATGGTTCTGGCAAAATGCAAGACAGGTGCCAGGGAGACAAGAACCTCGGCTGAGGCTAAAACCAATCCACCAGCGCTCTAAGAGGCTTTTGGAAAGTACAGCGCAGGTGCCAGTCACAAGAGCTTTCATTTAACTCCCACATATTTGACCACTCTGCTCAGAGTTGAGCTGAGCAAATGAAGAGCTCTGATGCTGCAAACTAATGTCCATTACACACTGGAGATATCGGGGCCATGCATGTAATCTCAATGAATAGCACAACTGATTTTTCTCAGCAGAGAACCTTGTTTTTGAAGCCTTCTTATTCATTCAGGAGGAGGAGATTTTCCAGGTTTGTGTGGATATAACAAACATTGAAGCTGGAATCTCAGGCCAACTCACTACTGACAACTTTCATGTTAAAAAAAATGATAATGCCACCTGAAGCTTAAAGGAATAGTTATGTGGCATATCCCGCCTGCTTTCTGAGAGGTAGAAGCCTAATACCAATCTAATGAACAGTTAACACGTCGCCGTAGCAGCCGGAAACAGGGGGGAAACAGCTAGCGTGGCTCTGACCATGAACATGAAACCCTTCATAAAAAATGAGGATACTTGAGATTTTTGTACAGAATAAACAGATATAATACTGTATAGATAAAATAAATATAATGTGTTAATTAGTGTGTTTTAGAGGAGCTGGTTGGCAGATTTGGTTACCTCCTTAAGGAGCTAGGGTCGCGGTTTCTCCATGTTTCCAGGGAAGCTAAGCTAATGAACCATCCGCTGGCTTTAGCTTCAAATTTAGTGCACAAACATGAGAGGGGTGTTAATCATAGACTGTATCTATCATGGATATCGCACCTCCACGTCCTCCCACTTTAAGTCCTGTCTAACTTAATTGCGAACGTTACTCTAGAACAAACAGTTTTTATGGTTTAAAATGGACAATCGTGCTTATTGAAAGCTAGTGTTACATCTTCTCTCGACTCTCTTCCATACAAGTCCCAAACAGAAGTCTGTAAATGTTTCAGCAACTACAGTAACCTCACTGAGAACAGCTGTTTATAGCATCAAATAGTTAGGCCAAAGTCCCGTCATTTTAAAAGGAGGGGGCGCGTTTTATAACCTAAAACACAAACAGCCACCAGGGAGGATGCAGATCTTTTGGGTTCAATTTTGGGGCGATAACATGACGCCTATCAGTATATTCATATTGTCATTAACCACTTCAATAGACAGACACCCCTTTGCTGTTTTTTGTCCATCATTGCAACAACAAAATGTTTTGAATTCTCTGTAACTCTGAGTGGCTTCTTTTCTAGACACTTCTGAAGGAAAAACAACAGGATTTCTCTGAGACTGTTAAAATAATTCAAACTTGTGGACATGAAATAACATTGTGACGTTCATGAGTGTTTTGTTTTTTTTAAATTGAGGATAACATGAAAAGAAACATTTTAAATGTGAATTGAGAAAGGTGAAAAATAGTTCCATCAACCGCTGCCCCGCCCACTTGTCAATTCTGATCCGAGAGCTGAGCCTGCAGTATGTTACATGTTTGCAACGATTACAAAATGAAAAACTTTATGAGATGCTGTGAGCAACCTGCATCATGAAACAAAAGAAGTTTAACTTTGATGCTCAATGTACGTCAATTCCTCCAGTGGAGAAGTACCGCCGCAGCTGTGTGTCTTTTTAAAACACAATTATATGTGTGTGGGCTACATTTTATGCTAAATTAGTTCCAAACCACTTGATCCTTGATGCCTGCCAAGGCGGTTAGTTACAAAACTTCAGGCACTGCATTTAGGGACATGTACACTTCAAAGGTATGAAACTCTTACCTGGAGAATGATTTAAGAGTTGGCTTGAAAGCAATGTACCCTTCATTAAAAAGCAGAGCCAAAAGTCCTTTAACACTGCAGCACTTCAAAACTAAGGGGAGGGCTTTCCATTAACTCAATGGAAAAGGGCTGCAGGACTGAATGGTGGGTGTCTGCGCGTGTTTATGTTCCTCTATGTCTTTGCAGCAGAAATGGCCATGGATCCATTAGTCTGATTTGTCACAGCAGGAGCACCCCAAAGATCTCTTATCAGCACAACGTACCTCTCGAGTGGCGAGTCTGTCGCTCATCTCCTCCGCCTTTGCAATGTCCCCTTCAGCTATGGCCCTCTCTATGCTCTTTTCTAGGCCGGACTGCAGAAGAGGAAAAAAAAAAATTTGCTTTTTTTTTGGAAATAAGAGGAGAGAGAAAAAAAAATCAAAGAGTAACTTCAAAAGTCCCCAGGGCCTTATTTTTAATATGATTGCTATTACTACAAATATGTAGATTTCCCTTCACAAATGAAAACCTTTTTGATTGGATATTAGTGGGGAAATCTTAGAAATGCTACAGGAGATTACCAAACATAAATGTGACTCTTTAATTACACATTTCCATTACAGGCCTAAGCAGAGGGGGGTGCAGCGGAGCCCCCGGTTACTGATGGTAGGCCAGTTCTACTGTGATGAGACTATCTGAGGAAGCAGAGCACTAGATTTCTTCAGCCCCCAAATTTCATCATGTTAAAAAATACACAGGAAAGAGGCTGCAAGTATGAATGTGTCTCCTCTGATGTATTGTTGGAGGACGGACGCCGACAATACCGTAAGGCATGAAAAACAAAAAATTAATGTGTTAAAGGATCTATTGTACACCCGAAAAACATGTTTCAACGACTCTGTTTGCTTGATCTTGACGTCTTATTATAGTTTCTATTAGTCTATGCTGCATATATAGCTGATATGATATGACATATGATATGTGTGTGATTTCAATTACTGTCTATTGTATCCTATAAACAAAACTCAAACTGACAGACCATCTTCTGTTGTGCTATGAAATGTGTTTAAGAAAACGCTGTTATCGGATAAACTAATAACATTTCTGTGTTATGACAGCTTTTTCCTGAAATAATTATGTGCCAGAGTTGGCAGAATGTGAAGAAATAGGATATATTACTCACAAGGAACTGCATTTGAGGGATGAAGGACCCCTCATTATGTTGATGTAACAAGCTTGGTTTCATTCAGATTATTAATCAATTCAATATCCTTTCATAGCTGCCTTAGACAGAATGAGGCTAAAATCAGTGAAATCTCAATTTTATGCTGCTTTAGAAAAAAAAAGATGTACAATAATACAAAATAATCATTAAAAGGATTTTAAATTGAAATGAGAAAAGTTCCCATTCACTGGATCAGTTAAAATGTTCATTAAGCTGGCACATATTTTGCTTCATTGGCAGTTTTCAAGCTTTTACATTGAAATGT
>CAAKHC010001553.1:14899-26840 GCA_901007825.1 Macroramphosus scolopax
TTTAATGATGTATGCTGTTCACTTGTTTATTGTTCAGTATGTCTTTGTTCTCACATACAAACATCGGCAACACACTATAAACAACTACAAACACTACTGAACAACATGGATGCACAAACATATATATACACACACACACACACTCTAGATTTCAATAAATATAAAGTTTATTTATCTTTCTGACTTTTGAAATTCATGCAGAAATTGGTGCAATTCTGTTTCCTATTATGAACAAGTATGCCTGTCTATTCAAGTTTTAGGGCCGTTATTCTGCTGCTCAAACATACATACTCTTTTGTAGGAAAGGAAATTTGTGAGTTCAACTGCTATCTTTTACTCATAGACTGTTGCATGCCAGAGCTCTTCCACATATAGACAGTTTTCTATAGAAGAGTGTACTCCATGCAATAAGGGAGATTATTGAGGTCAGAGGTCACTGTCTACAACACAGCAGCATACTTGTGGCTCACACAGCAGGTATTCGGTTTGCTCGGGGACAAGATGAATGTTTAGCAAAAGGTAAACTTACAACCAGTCAGAAGACGAGCGGTCAATGTGTTTTCTGACAAATGAAATCTTTTTTTTACTACTTTTACCAAATAATAGGAACGTCCATCTAATAATTCTGACTTCTGACTCTGATCTAAAAAGTTACCACTGTTGACGAAGAAGGTCCTGTAAGTTAACTAGCATAGACAGCCCTGAGGTAACCCTACTGGCATGGACTGGTACTGCAAGGCAAGAACTTAATTTACCAAATATGTAAATAGTCGTGGATTATATGGTTGAAGCCCAGTCTTTGCTATTTTTAGAATATTTTCCTTACTTTTAGAACTTTCAGTGTATTGTCTGTGTAGACCTTTGATGCATAAAACATGTGGGATCATGGATATTAGTGACCAGTGAGCAGTTAGCATGTTTGTTAACAATATTCAGATTATCTATCAAGTTGCAGGAAATTTTGAATGCTTTGTGTGTTAAAGTGTTTTAAACTTTGTGTGGTTGGCAGGAAGATTAGATATGTGTAGCTCACTCCTTTTCTTTGCTAATTTCCGGTCTCACTGGTTACAGATCGTATGAACTGATTGTGTCACTATAGTAAGCTGTGCTATTTTGTGTTTCTGTCACGCAGCTGTTGGTACAAATCGCATTGAGTGCGGCCTTCAATGAACTCAGAGTTATACATGTTTTTGGTTACTCTGTTTGTTTGTGTGTGTCTAAACATTTCAAGCGATTTGTCCTATATGGCTTTGCTGCGGCTCAGTAAACAATAAATCCTATTTTGATAATGAAAACAACGACATTCTGAGTGTGAACCGCCTGCAGCTGAACATTCTATTATGCTGTGTTGTCATACAAGTTGGTGTCTAACTTGTGGGGGTCAGTTATGGGGGTAAAACTTTCTTAAACTGCTGTAAAATTGTGTTGGAATAGACATGACAACATGTGCTGTAGGTGGTGTCAATACATCAGTGATGACTGCTTACCTTAAACGGTCCATGTGCAGTTTGTTCTCAACATATAGACGTTATGAGAGTTGCTCACCAAAATACATTGTGTGTTACATGCATTTCCTTTCTCATAAAATATCAGCAAGGCCGACATTCTACTAATTCAAAGCCTGCATTGTTTATCAGCTTGCAGTCTCGTTCCCTTTGCAGCTTAATTTCTCATGTTCCTTGTGGCATTACAGCAGATAAGATCCCAAGTCAAACAAAATGCAGACCCAGACAACAAAAATTGCTCTAAAGTACCGTTATAGGTCAGAAACTCCACTTTAATAATGCAGCTCTGCTGAACTATTGTTTGGATTTTGTCATTAGGAAAGCTTACTAATCTGTCAGCCCAGATCAACTCCTATATGTGATCCAGAGGGGAACCCGGTCACACAACTCAACTACAAGTCCACAGAATATGGATATGTAATGCAGCCTCCTCAGTCACTGGTTATCAGCTTAGGACTTGAGCTTGAATACAAGCACCGTCACACTCAAGCGTCCAGAAAAAGTATGAACCTAAAACACAGGAAAACTCTCTCTAGTCAAAGCTGCTCCTAAATACAATGTCAATTTAAGGTTTAAGGAAACAGTCATCACTGCAGACTGGGAAGAATGTACCTTCAAGGTCTGGATTGTTGTTTTGACCATCAACACCACAAAGTTTGAGCACAAGTGTTCCTGAATGTACCTATTTTCCAACATATGCTCCAAAAGATGTAATAAGTAAATAAGTAATAAATGATATTTCCCTAGGACTGATCATTGAATTGCATTACAGTTCTTCTCTGTGTGTTCCACAGTCACAATTAAATGCAATGAAGTTGAACCGGATACATGCAGCATCGATGGCACCTTCCTCCAGCCACCTTAAGCCAAGAGAAGAGAAGGGGGAAGTCAGGCAGCACATGAGAGCTCGTCGTGCCTCCTCAGATGACAGCAGCCGTCCCAAGTCAGCCATTGCAGAGAACCGCATCAGCACAATCCCAGAGTTATCAGAGTCCTTTGAAAAGAGACTTTTCCTTCGTGATAAGTGGACCATGTCTCTGGTGAGCAACAATTTTCAGCCTCATTTGTTTTGAATGAACCTGTTAACTGCAGGGTCAACCAGGTTTGGACCGTGCCATCTTTAACTCATACTTTGAATATTATGAAGTTCTTAGAGATTGAAGGAGCTCTGAAGCATTTAAATGGGGATTACCTTAATGCACTGATAGGATCATGTCCCGAATATTCATGTATCCTATGTCAATGCATTGCAAGACAGGTACCAAAAGAGTCGTATTATTCATTGATACTTAAGGAACTCTGGAATAGTTCACAATATATACTGCATGTTGTATGTTTGGTATCGTATTAACAAGTCATGATGTGAATCTTTAATCACATTTTGTAATCTTGGTTTCGGTTTTTGAAACTTTCCTTCGTAAGAAAATTACCTGTCAATCAGGAAACATATTTTATTATTTAGGTTTTCATGGTATCACCAGTGTCTGACAACAGGAATGAAAGAAGCCCTGCAGAGACAGACCTCTGTTGTTTTCCCTGCAGCATTAGCTAGTGGTGGTTCGAGCTGCCTCTGAGCAGAGCACACCTTGTCAATAAAGGACCGATTGAAAAAATGACACCACAACATGAGGGACTTTAATCCTGATTAATCTCAATATTATTGCAATTATATGCAATATCTTAATCACAGGAGCTGCAGTTTTTTGATTATTGTGTCACAACATACCATTTAACTATAGGGGGAGGAATTGGTGTCTGTATGTATGTACAGTGTGGATGTATGTATGTATTTGTGTCTGTCCTTCGCATGTCTCGAGAAACATTCGTTCAATTGACTTCGCACGTAGCAGGGTGATGTTGGCGACCGGGGGAGTTAGTTGTCAACTGTGAATTGTTTGTATAAGATATGTTAAAGATATCATTAAAAGAAAACATTTAGCCCAAAATGGCAGTCAAAAATACCGGCGTTTTTGTACTGTTTTTGTTTACTAGAGGATATTGACCTTCCCGTAATGGCGGCGTGCAGACGCATTGCTGCGTTATAGGACAGCCAATCCAAATGATCAGCCTGTGGGGTGCACAGCTAATGAACCGCTGCGCAGGGCGTTTAGGAACAACTGTCATGCATTATTGCACCGACAAAGGACTTCTGAAGAACAGACGTAAAAAAAAACTTTAAAAACTATTGTTGAATGACGTCCAGTTCTACCAGACGCCAGCTAATCAGCCCATTCCAAACAGCGCCTGGGATGGGCACTGCAATGAAGCATTGTTAAACAGATGCCGGTGCCAACAAATCATACTCTCCACACATAAGGGACACCAGTAATAATCACATAATTTTTTTTATATTTTTCATTGCAAATGAGATCAAAAAGCTCTAACAAAGTTTTTTTTTATCTTTCACAGAATGATGACGATAGGTTGTGCATGATTTGTCATGAGGACATGTTTAAGAATGGTGGGACTGTTCAAGAGATGGACTGTACACACCGTTTCCACAAAGAGGTAAAACATCTACACAAGCTGGAGGAATTGCATGTCTCCTCTCCACAGCGTGTTCACTGACCCCGACCACCCCGCTACTAAGAGTCTGTACTTAGTTGGTCCCAGCATGTGAGATATGTTCATGAAGGCAGCTCATTCCTAGAAATGCACCATGTGAAACGGTATGAAAACAACCTGCCCATACCTGAAATCTGTGGAAGCATGTGGCCCTCTAAAAGTATTCCCCTGGTGTGTAAATTTGACACTTACTGCTTATGATGTCTCCATCTGGTGGGTGCTAAAGGCAGCTCGGCGGTTAGAACGGAGTCGGCCATGCAACGGCAGTAAAGAAGCAAATTCCCAGGTGCGGAGACACTTGAGCGGGAGGAGGAAGTCAGCAGATGAACCCATTTCAATGGAGAAGGAGCAGTTCACACCCCGCCGTCAACTCTCCCTACGGAGGCATCGCTGATTTCATTCTGAATAGTTTGGTGGCTCGTCTGTGGAAGGATGTGATTTGGGGGGTAGATGGAAGGTTTTCGCAGGCGTTAGCCCAACATAGGAGTCTGTCCTGAACTTTTACGAAAATGTTGCATGACATTCAATTGTCAGGTCTGATTCTGTAACACTGTCATGAGAGTTCCTATATCAGCTGGAGTCATTACAGCTCTTTCTCTTCACTGTTAAGAGGAGTAGGGCCACTTTGAAAAACATGCAACCCTTCAGAAATCCAACTTCTTCCTAAAAAATACTGACTTTTTTCTTGGAAGTCTGACTAAGAATATTGAGTTTAAAGTCAGTATATTAATGTGTAAGCTCTAGGTTTCATTGTATTTTTCTGTTAGCTGTTTAAAGTTTTTGCTGAAATGTTGCTTTAATGTAGTCCAAACACCTGTGTACTCTTCTGTTCAGTAATGACCCAGCTGCCACCACACTTCAATTTAACATCAGAAAAACATTGGACCCTTACGCATGAAGAAGATGTTGAAAGTAAAATACACGATCTGACATCCAACGTCAACCGACCAGACAGAAATGTTTTGTTTACGTTGCCTTTACATCAAGAATGAGTCGGCATTGTAACTTAACATCACAACTTATAACCAAAAATCTCAACGTCTAAAGCTGTCGTATTTTGCGGTTGGTAACATCGTGACATTCAGCAGATTTTTGTTACATTACGT
This sequence comes from Macroramphosus scolopax, assembly GCA_901007825.1. Taxonomy (NCBI): domain Eukaryota; kingdom Metazoa; phylum Chordata; class Actinopteri; order Syngnathiformes; family Centriscidae; genus Macroramphosus; species Macroramphosus scolopax. The sequence continues at coordinate 20,076 of CAAKHC010001553.1, forward strand.
CAACCAAGGTCAAAATCAACATTCAACCATATATCAGCAGCAAGAGGGGAACTTCAGTGTTTGTATTTTGAAAGACAAAACCAACTAGATAACCAAGGACATACATTCCCAACTTTAAATCTATATACTTTGTATCATACATGATTTAGAACTGCTTTAACTGCTTGACTCTTTTATAACCAGGCTCCTTCAATATGTTCCGCCTGTTTGAGTCTTATTCACTTTGTCATGTGACGAGTTGATGAACTATCTGCCTTTTAGGATATTAATGTGTTCTTGGTGTTTTTGTGGCAGCATGTTTCTAGGCCATCCTTGTTTATTTAATAGTGGGTTTTGACCCTGTGAACCACACCTGTTCCTGCACTTACTGTAAATCTAAAAATTTAAATATCTTATGTTATATCCTTATGATGAGTTTTTTTTTCAGTAGTTTATCTTAAGTGTATTTAAGGTATTTTAAACATTTGCTCAAGTGAATTTTTATTTAGCTTTAATATTTCTAATTACTCTTTTTTTTTTTTTTACCATGAATTTTGCATGTCTGATTTCACCTGATTTTACAGTTCATGCTGCCTGAGGGCTCCTATAGTCTTGAAAAATAAATATACTGAACATTTCAACTACTTCAGTTAGAGATCATTTTACACCACTTCTTTTGTCTTACCCTCTAACCTCCGATCACCGATAGTATTTGCATGATCAAACTAATTGTGGCCAGTATTCTTCATGTACTTTTTGTGGATCGCTAATCTTAATGATGGAAATATAGATTGTGGAATGATTGATCATGGCAGGCACAGAAATAATAATACTTTATGCTGTATTAACAATCCAAATTTTTAAATTATACAAGTAACCTTCTCTACCTTAAACATAAAAGTGACCTCCTTGCCCTGAAGCAGTCTGTCATACCTCATTTTCCATCTGCGTCATCTTCCGGCCTTCTGCTATAGTTTTGCATGTGGAATATTTTGCATGCCGTGTCTCGTGTCAATGCTCTAATGTTGGACTGTCAAGCTGCTCTGCTGTGTTGTGTTTCTTGCACTGACTTACCAGAATTCACAGCTTGCGCTCAATGTTCAAGAAAATTAGACTATATATGAATGTATATTTTAAATGAATGGTTGTCTTTCCATGTAAAGAATGTTTAATTACTCTATTATTATTCATGTGACTCATATAATAAATCTGGCTGACTATAATTCAGTCGATGATACATGTTTTCTCTTACTGGGAACTACTCCCAGAAATGTATGTCACACAGATAAACAATAAAAGGCAGGAGACAGGCAGCTGCTCTTCGAAGACTGAGGGTGATGCTGCCGGGATCGAGCTACCTGCCTGTCTTCCCTGCAGAAAAGATATCAAACGAGTCTGCCTGAATTCCTTGTCTGAAGGTTGTATTGGTAAAACTTGTAGTTCTCCCTCCAATCCGAGGGTGAATCTGACATAGAACTTGGTCCATCGAGCCGGATCCCAACATACCCGTGTTCCTGAGGAGGGGATCTGGAGTGGTGAAAACCTTCGACGGTCAGACTAAGTGATCTGAACAAAGACCCCTGGGAGTGAATTCTCCGGGGGCCACCTGTAGGAGTTCGGATCCTCCACCTAGTGGGGGACCGGACTGAACATCATCGGCCTAGAACCTTGTCTTCCGAGGGGCGTTATTGGTCGCTGTGACATTTGCTTGATCTAACTGCATTTGTGTTTGTACGTTGGGTAGAAGAAAGTAGTGAGACAGAGGAAGAACAAGAAATACTAGAGCCAGAGGACACATGTGCAATGTATGCTATAGATGAAAAATTCTTAAAGACATGCAAAATAATGCGCCTCACAGTGAGAAGACGTCACTTAGTACATATGGAGTCAATAATTACTCAAAAAATGTTTGTACATGTTTAACATGCGCTAGACATAATCCCCAGGGTAACGTGCGACCTAAAAGAGGCCAATTCCCTAAATCAGCCTATCCATTCCAAACCATGCACATGGACTTCATTGAACTAAAGAAAGCAGATGGATATAGATATTGTCTAGTCATTATTGATGCATTCTCCAAATGGGTTGAAATATTCCCAGCAAAACATGTAGATGCCATAACAGTAGCAAAAGCAATAGGCAAAGGCATTATACCAACACATGGCATCCCTCAAACATTATATAGCGACAATGGGAGTCATTGTGTAAATCAGGTCATCCATAAAATGGGGAACAATCCGAGGGTGAATCTGACACACTCTTTAATAAAATCACTGGGGCATGACAATCCCTTGATAAAATATGGTTTTGTTTACTTTCAACAAATACACACTTTTTTGTGTCTGAGTAAAATCTTCCAGTGGCTATGTCATTTCGTCACGCTGCCATTGTACAAGTTATATCAATGTAGCATGTCAAAAGGAATAATTAAGTATTAAACATCCAACCCCATAAAAGCACTGGCAACACCAGAATATACCTTTCTCAAAGCAGAAGGAAAAACACACACACAGAAGTTACTTACAATATCAGTGCTGGAACTTATGAATGGAATGAAGTAGCACTTCACATACTATTTAAGAAAAAGAAAAATTTGAAAGTTTTGGTTTCATGTGAATACTGGATGTGATGTATTGTGTGTTAGACTAATATTTTGAGTATTAATCTTGTATTACTCAGTTATAACAAATGACTATTTATTTGTTTATAAATTCTTACATTATATTCTATTTTAGTATTGCATATTTTTCTTCATACATGGTCATTTCAATCTATCACTGTATATTGCATTTATTGATATTTCTAATCTTTTGATTTCAAGGTGGCAACCCAGACAAAGTTTTTCACATGATTATTTATTCTTGCAAAGCGGGCGTGACAAATAAACAGCTTGAATACTTATAAGGCTGATTCCAATTCAGGGAGTGTTTATATGAAAATGACATAGTAATTCATCATTGTTCAGTTGAAAACTAAGAACGTTACTGCTAGCTTTACTTTGCTATCTGCCTGAGTAACTGATGAAAGTGACTGAAATGTACTCGAATCACGACAATCTAACGCGCAGACTCAGTTGGTCTGAGAAGCAGCTGAGCTCCAGTCGGTGAAGGGAGGATCATTCAAGCTGCTGTGTACGTGCTGCGTGGCTCGTCACGGCTCGGCTCGGTCCGCCTCGCCCGGCCCGAGCAGGATGAAAAGTAGCGGTTTCCTCCGAGTCGCGCACGAGCAGGCGGAGTGAAAGTGCACACGCACACGTGGACACCTGAGACTGACGTGGACTTCAGCCAATCACAGCACGAGCTGATGATGGCAGCTCCGTCAAGTTATCCAATGGGGCGTTTCAATACCGGCTGAAGGCAAAACAACTGTGGAACTGCGGAAAAATAGAAAAAGAGGTTTTGAAACTGGTCTTGTTGGGAGGCTTTGGGGACTCGGAGGAGAGAGCTGATGTGTACTTCGTGTCCTGCTGAGGATCAGAGAAGACATCTGTCTTCTTTTACGCTTCTTTTTGAAAAACGACTTAGACGTATGCGATGGCCAAATGAAGATGCTTTGCTTTTTGTGTCTGAATATACTTTAAACACTTCTTCATTTCCAGAAACAAACCTGCTTGGGTAAGACCACCCCCTCTTTTTTTTTTTTTTTTTACTGTAAAGTTGTTCAAAACGTATGTTTTATGTACACTATATGTTTACAGTCATGTGTAGAACCACTAACCTAATTCTAAAGAAACTTGTTAAACTTCCCCAAATTGTGTATCCAGTAGAAATTGTAAATTTTCTATGACTCAGTACCACCAAACTTATTCTAATGACATTGGCACTCTTCCTATTAAACGTAGCCCCTGTTCTCCTCTGACACTGCAAAGTAAAAAGTGAAGAATTCCAACAAAGTGATTATTTTTAGATGTGCAGTTTGTTTGTACATGACATACAGTTGAGTCTGTAATATCTATAGAATAGATAGTTCTTAAACAAGTTACGAATAGCTCGGACCTGACTTTACAATTACAGCATACTTTGATTTTGACTCTGTGATCTTGATCACTTACAAGTAAAAATAAAAACTAAACATAGAATCAATACTGCATCACAAGTAAAAGGATCGTATTGGTAATTTTAAGCATTAGCGACAACATGTATTTTTATCATTTTCATTCACTATGCAGAATGGCCTTCTTCAGTGTAAGATGTTTCTGGATCATGTTGCTTGATCATTATTATTGGTGCATGTGCATAAGTAGAATATACAAGTTATATACAAGTAGTTTTAACTACAGTGCATTGTGATGTATCGTTATATTTTAGAAGCTGATAATACGCTTTGTATGTAAGATCTTAATTTAAATACTAACTATCTTTTAAATAAATAGAGTGGAGGAAAAAGTATATTTATAGTATAAAGCAGCGGGTGTGTCTTGGTACTTAAGTGCACCTATCCACCACTGAGCACAGCAACGTGTATTTATTTTTATTATATCCTTGGCATGTAGAACTGTGGAACCCATTGACATTGGGAACAAAGGAGCACAGATGTTGTCGTTGACATTGTGAGTAGCTAAATTAGCCAAAGACTTAGCATTCAGCAGCACTGGGGTGAAATGATGCACTGATTGCCATGGCGACTGAAGTGTTTTCCTCTGTCTGGAGAGGCTGTTCATGCAAAGGGCCGTCTGAAACAGATGAGCCATGTTTAATATCTACAAGAAAATCTGGTTTCATTGCGTATCAAAAGGTTCCCTTTATTGCTGTATCGTCTCCCTAACAAAAGAGAATACTGCCATGCATGTTTTATTCTCTGCTCACTGTTGATTCTTTGCTCTCTAAGTTTGCAAAGCATAATTTCTTGCCAAAGGGGACAATACTCAAACAGGCTTCTTAACATTCTATAGGAGTTCATGTTTACAGTGAAACCAGAAGGAGGTATACAATGGATATGAGAGTGTGCAGCACTTACTTTGAAATGTTAGCTGGTTTGTTTTTGATCCTTTCTCTTTTATCTGGCATTGGCTCTCTGGAGAGAATGGCTGTTTAGGCAGTCACACCAGATGCCCTTTCTGCACACACAGACAACAGCACATGTGATTCAGGTGCAGTTTTAAGGTGCAGGAAAGGATGGCTAATCATTACAGAGGAGAAAAGGCACACAGGAATATATACACCTCTGGAAAAAATGAAGAGACCACTCCAAATCTTCCCTAAATTAACATCTCTACATGTATGGCATCCATTCTATTCCAGTGTCTGTTGAATTCCAACACAAACACACCTCATTCTACTGATTAGGTGATCACCTGAACCAAATGTTATTCAAAGTGGAAAAGTATGTAAACCACTGCTGTGGTCATCACTATCCTCCTGCATTAGGACCAGCTGGATGGCAAAAACAGTTCTACCTCAGTATTACCTATTAACTGTTGAGCAAGCCAAAAGAGTTGAAAAGAAAAGGTTTTAATGAGAATAGAAGGGTTCAATTCTGGCTTTACTGGCAGAGGGATACAGTGAGCATCAAGTTGCTTCAATCTTTAAAATTTCAAAGACGGCGGCCGGTTGGTAAGAACAAGGTCAGACCAGCAGAGGGCGAAAACAACTCTCCACTGACCGGGATGACCCCCAACTCATTGGAATGTCCCTCGACAACCATCAAGTGACCTACAAAGTCAACTACAAACAACAGATGGGGTGAAGTGCACGGTGAAGACGGTTCGAAACAGGCTCCTCGGGGCAGGGCTGAAGTTGTGCAAAGCTAGAAAAAAAGCCCTTCATCAATGAGAAGCAAGGAAGAATCAGGCTGAGGTTTGCAAAAGACCATAAGGATTGGACCGTAGAGGACTGCAGTAAGTTCTACTTCTCTGATGACTCCAATTTTCAGCTTTGCCAAACACCTGGTCGTCTAATGGTTAGACGGAGACCTGGAGACACCTACGAGCCACAGTGTCTCGTACCCACTGTGATGTTTGGTGGAGGATCGATGATGATCTGGGGTGCTTCAGCAAGGCTGGAATAGGGCAGATTTGTCTTTGTGAAGGACGCAGGAATCAAACCACATACAAGGTTATCCTGGAAGAAATCTTGCTTCCTTCTGCTCTGACAATCTTCCTCAACTCTTAGGATTGTTTTTTCCAGCCGGACAACGCTCCACGCCACACAGCCAGGTCAATCAAGGTGTGGATGGAGGATCACCAGAGCAAGACGCTGTCACGGCCAGCCCAATCTCCAGACTTGAACCCTATTGAAAACCTCTGGAATGTGATCAAGAGACAGATGGATGGTCGCAAGCCATCAACCAAGCCGAGCTGCTTGAGTATCTGCGCCCGGAGTGGCATAAAGTCACCCAACAGCAATGTGAAAGACTGGGGAGAGCATGCCAAGACGCATAGCTGTCAAGACTTTAGTTATTCCACCAAATATGGATTTCTGAACTTTTCCTAAATTTAAACATTAGTATTGTGTTGTTGAAAAATTAATATTAACTTGTTTCTTTGCATTCTTGGTGGTCTGGTTATTTTGACCGGTTGTAATTTTCTGCAAATAAATGCTCTAAATGACAATATTTGTATTTGGAAGAAATCTTGTGAATGGTTTATAGAATAAAACTAAATTGTTAATTTTACTCAAGCACATACCTGTTAATAGAGATAAAACCAGAGAAACTGATAATTTTGCAGTGGTCTTTTAGGTCCAATGTTTTAGTCTGGTGACATTATTGAGAGTAAAATCTTGATTCATCCTGACTAGATGTGTTTTAATTTATAGTTAAAGAAACATTAAACATTTAGATAACAGC
>CAAKHC010001553.1:26860-53824 GCA_901007825.1 Macroramphosus scolopax
GTGATCAAGAGACAGATGGATGGTCACAAGCCATCAACCAAGCCGAGCTGCTTGAGTATCTGTGCCCGGAGTGGCATGAAGTCACCCAACAGCAATGTGAAAGACTGGGGAGAGCATGCCAAGACGCATAGCTGTCAAAACTTTAGAGTTATTTCTGAACTTTTCCTAAGTTTAAACATTAGTATTGTGTTGTTGAAAAAAGAATATTAACTTGTTTCTTTGCATTCTTGGTGGTCTGGTTATTTTGACCGGTTGTAATTTTCTGCAAATAAATGCTCTAAATGACAATATTTGTATTTGGAAGAAATCCTGTGAATGGTTTATAGAATAAAACTAAATTGTTAATTTTACTCAAGCACATACTTATTAATCGAGATAAAACCAGAGAAACTGATCATTTTGCAGTGGTCTCTTGATTTTGTCCACAGCTGTATATATTTTCTGTCGTCATTTAAAAGAAACCAATGTTTTAGTCTGGCGACATTATTGAGAGTAAAATCTTGATTCATCCTGACTAGATGTGTTTTAATTTATAGTTAAAGAAACATTAAACATTTAGATAACAGCAATGGTGTTTCTTGACTTGATTACTAATCTGCATTGAGTAGGTAATGTTCAATAGATTTAGTATAGGTCCTTGTCCTCCTCATATAAACAGATCTGGGCCTCTCACAATTCAGGTGTCATGGGGAGCTTCAACGGCCATGCACTCCCTGGAGGCTTCTTCATAGCACTTGGACTCTGGTGGACAGTAAAGTACACCCTCCGGCATGCCACAAGCAGGAACAAGAATATAGGTTCCACTCGGCTGGCCGGTAGAGTTTCACAGCGTCGCTTGGAAATCATCGAAAACTCTGTCATACTCTTCTCCTCATTTGTTGGTAAGCATTGGCAATGCATGTCTAGGAAAAGACAAATTCTCGTGACCTGAACACCGAGGCAATTTGAATTTAAAAAAGCGGATAAAGCTAATAAGAATGCACCACTGTGATTGAAGTGTGACACAGAGGGGTTTGCAGTAGTTCCTCTTTCATTATGAAGTTTTCTGTGCTCTGTTTTCCCCAGGGATGCTGGCAGAGCAGTTTGCAGCAGGTGGACCAAAGTTCCAGCTGTATGACGATGGAGAAAAACACTGGCATTTTCTGATGAACTGGCAGCATACCACCATGTACCTGTTCTTCGGGCTAGCTGGGACTGTCTCTCTCGTTATCCACACCACCGAGGCTGCCCCGCTAGCACTGGATAGGTTAATGTTGGCTATTGCTTTTTTTAATGAGGGTAAGAAAAAGCATGTGTTTGAGATATCATAGAAATAGTGTGTATACGTAGTCACGCTCAGCAGTTCAGAATGAAATAATAAGGAAACTGTGGGGGTGTAATGGTTAAAATATACAGACATATAACTGCCCCTTCCTTTCTGGATTATTACTACAGTCTAGTGCTAAATTGATTGAATCTGAATCTCTGGATTTGTACATTCGGGCCTCAGACTGTTGCAGTTCTACCATGGGCTCTATATAAAAGGGGATTGTAAAGAAGTCCTCTGGAATATACAGATATAATACAGCAAAGAAAGTGAATATATATTCCTCCAACCTTCCTCATCTATCAGGCTTGTTTTGCAGGATTTCTTTTCTTCTACCACCTCCATGACAGGAGTATGCTTGACGTCCACTTGCATCAGCTCCTGCTCTATGCCATCTTTGGCGAGGCTCTCATTGCTTTTCTGGAGGTCTTCCACCGTGGCAACATTATTCTGGAGCTTTTGCGCTGCAGCCTCACACTGCTTCAGGGAAGCTGGTTCTGGCAGGTACATCTGGACCATCTGGATGTGCAAGTAGAGGTCCGCGGCCTGGCTTACTAACACCTGACATTTCCTTCTCTTTGGATGCAGATTGGTTTTGTGCTGTACCCTCCCCATGGCCCTGAGTGGGACCTAAAGGATCATAACAACATGATGTTCATCACCATGTGTTACTCCTGGCACCTCACCTTCGCCATGCTCATCGTGAGCATGCTTTATTGCGTTGTCAGCTGGTGAGAACTTGCTCAACTCTGCACATTCCTTTGGCGTGTCCTCACTTATATTAACAACTTGGGTGCCTCTAATGGCACCTACATATATGATAGGGTGACGTGTGTTTTCTGCTTTCACTGTAGCATGGTTCGCTCCAGATTGAAGAGAACTCCTCTGGTGGAAATCAGCCTTCTGAAGTCCAGAGACCGCGATCCAGAGTCAGAAGATGAGACTGTATGAAGAGAATTATTCAACCACGTTTATATCAGGGATCTGTTTGTAATTCCAGCTGCCGTAAGATGGCAGCAAAAGCAAGGCCACCAAGTCTGAAAAGGGAAAGCATGGTTTCTGGGTGCTCTCGTAATATGTCTCTACCTCTGCCTTATTTAATCAGATGTAACTCTCTTAAGCCTTACTTTCACTGTAATTGCAATATATTTTACTGGGCCAATACTTTGCAGATATTCTGTCATTTTGTTTCTCTTTTAAAATGCACATACAGTAGTGAGCATGAACTCATTAGTAGGGTTTCTTATGGATTATGTGCTTTTCATTTGACATTTTGGTAATTTGGTGCCATCCTGTGGTGAAATCAATCATTATCATCGGAACATTTTGCAAAAAAAAATGCTGTTTATTCGGCTGCACATATTTGTGTGAGCAGACATTCACTGTCATGAACTAAAACAAGAACCGACTGAGGTCGGGACCAAGTGGGGCCCACTTACATGACATTTCACACCTCTCAACCACAAACCAGAGCTGACCTGTTTACTAATTAGGGTCATCACCTGTTTCTTGGTCATTCTGACATTCTGACTGTTTTGAACGGTTATATCTATCACTATTAGTGAAAAGCCAAAAGCACAGTTGAAATATGCAGTTGGACTCATGGCACTTATTTTATTGAATTATTGGATAAGATTTGGATCTAACTGTTGATGTTATTTACCTGTAGATGGGACACAAACTATTACTTTCTGAATGATCTTGTAAAAGAGCCAAATTCACATGTTTAAAACTTTAATGATAACAAACAACTTTGCATTACTTATAACTCCTGTTTAAGATGAACATGAGGGAAAGATATTGATCAACTTCATGGAGGTTTAAGGTATCACATATAGTTTTGCCAATGTTATCTGACTCTGCAGATATGAGTGAAAGGCAGAATTGTTTATATTTGGTTACATTGCCATTTGAAAAACAAAGACAATTGTGATGATGGAAATTGTTATATAAGTGTATTTGTAGATAACTTGTGTGGTTAAAATAGGTCAGAAGGGACTATTGCCCCCCCGGGCATCTTCACAATGTCAAATCTGGTCCTCTTTGAAAAAAGTTTGGACACCCCTGGTTGAGATTCTGTCATTTGATATTATTGGAGTGTTAATTTATCAAACAGCACTAAGAGTATTTGGTTTACTTAATTTAACTTGATAGTGTTAATGCGTCGCCTCCTCCTCAGAAATCATTCAGCATAACTTCATGCCTTTACAAATTATCTGTAGAAACTTTGGGTGTGCCATATACTCATACTGTTCTCCACTATTTTCAAAGAAGTAAGACAAACAGAAGAATTTGTTTTTGTGACACACCATGAAATTTATATGGCAAAGTTTTGTATATCTGACATTTTTCAGGGTTTGTACTGTAATATAAAAAACTTGGAAAAGTCCAATTTCTTTATAACAGTGTTTGTGATTCAGTTAAGATCGACTGAGAAAAATCTAAATTGGTTAATCTTATGTACTTAAATGTCATGTTTGTATCAAGCAGCATAGCTTGTCAATATTGATTTAATATACTGTGGTAAACTTTGACATAGATGATGTTTCAGAGAGTCTGTTGTCATGAAAATGTGCCTTAAAGTCATTGAAATGTGTTGGTAAAAATGTGTATAAACTCCTTTGATTTCCGCACTGCATGACATTACATTAACATACTGTGTCAGCAAAGATCGTGTGTATCAGAGAAGAGTGATTCCTCTGTCCTTAAACGGTGAACCATGTCTGTTGGTTTTAACTTTCAACCATTATAACAACGGTCTGTCATAGTTTAAGCCTCGAACTCTTGTAAATCATTAAACAAATCTTGAACAATTGGTCTTGTGGTTTTTTTTTCTTTCAAAAGTATATGTAGTGACAGCACATGCTGCAAAGTCAAGTGAAAAAAAAGAAAAGAAAAAAAAGAAGCAAAAACAACGTACTTATCAAATATCTGATTAAAAAGCAACGTTGTTTCAACAAATTAATGTGTTCATTTGGCTGTGCTGCTTTTGCTATCTCTCTTTGTGTGCTCTATTTTCTTTGTCGGAGTGGGACCTCCTCCTGTTTCAGGTGCAGCGCTCCACCTGGCCAGGCGACCTGTCGGCTCAGCTGCTCCACATACACACAGATTTGAGGGAAATCTGTCGCTTCAGGAAGCTGTTCATCATCCATTGTTTTTGTTTTTAATGATATTCAGCTATGGATAAATTAAAATCGGTTTTGAGTGGTGAAGAGTCGCGCAGAGATGACCGGACAATTTTAGAGGTAAAAACAAACTTACTTGAGTCTCTACTGTTGAAATGATCAACCAAACCATTAACTGGTCTCAACTCCGCAGGCTGCCAATGAAGCCTCGACGTTAGGCTGGGGAACACGTGTGAAGGGATTCATCGCCTGTTTTGTGGTGGGGGCAGCATGCACACTTTTGGTGAGGATCTATTAAATATTAATTTAAGTCATCACTTCCCGTTGTTTTGCTGTGTTCCGTAGCACAGGAGCACCTGATGCGGTCTTACTGGTTCATCTTGCTCTGAGGAATGCTGCTGATGTGTGGTGTCAGTGTTGTGATCAGCCTGTAAGAATTCACAAATCACCCTGTCTTTGTGTGTTTTGCAGGGAGTGTGTTTGCTCTTTCTCCCCAAGATTGGCATCATTCTGTTTATAGTCTTTTACACCTTTGGAAACATATGTGCTTTGTGCAGGTCAGTGTCAGCAACAATACAACACAAAGGCAATCTGGGCAGTTGTTGAAATCTTGATTTATTTTGAATTACAATCCTATTAATAAGCATTGACGTGTACATAACTAATATTGATGTAACCCCATGATCCTGTCATCAGCACCATGTTCCTGATGGGGCCAGTGAAGCAGCTGAAGAGGATGTGCGACAAAACAAGAGCGCTGGCGACCACATTTATGCTGGTGAGCACACTAACCAGTTTGTTTTTAGTATTTCATCTTGTTCACTGTTACACATCATTTGAAATTTGCTTAAAAAATCGTAGGTGACATTTATGAAGGATAATTTGAAACTGGATGAAACTGGATCCAAAAACTGAGAATCTTTCTGTCATAAATCCTCGAAAATAACCATCAACCAGTGTTGAAAATCTGTGTTATTGATTCCATTTGTCCCGTTGATTATTCCAGACCTGTCTTGTGTTGACTCTCTGCGCAGCCTTCTGGGTGAGTGAGTTACGATCAGTGTGCAGATGTACATATTTGAAATGGTTCGGGTCCGGTAACTGAATCTTTTTCCTCGCAGTGGAAGAACTTTGGACTTGCTTTGTTATTTGCCATCTTGCAAGTCTTGTCATTTACCTGGTGAGACACTTGAATATTAACTAATTGTTTAAGGATGAATTTACCTGCTAATTTGTGACAGAAAATGTGATCTGTTTACAGGTACAGCCTTTCATACATCCCGTTTGTGAGGTTTGTCAATTCAACAGCATTTGTTCACATTAGCAGGTTAAATATGTTTATTCATATCCAATCCGCATGTCTAATCTCTGCCGATTACTTTCCAGGGAAGCGATCATGAAGATGGCGGCTACCTGCTTGAAATGAGCCTGTTCTTCTTGCTGATGGCTAAGGCTCGATGAAGAGTACAGGTCTCTTTCTGAACAGTTAGGACGATGTGACTCTTCTTGCTGCCCACCCTCGTCTGTTGAAGACAAATGTTTTCATTTTCATGTTCATGCTTCACTGATAAGGCTGATTTATTTTGCATATATTGACTGTTTTACAAGTTTTATGAGTCTTGGCTTCTTCTTTGATATGTGTATGTATTTCTAATAAATCAATGTAATGCTGGTTTTGTAAATTATCACATCTTGCTATTATTATTAAATAAATACCAATATCCTAATTTATCTTAAATGTATTGATTCATTGAATATATTAAATTAATGCGTTATGTTTATTTGCATAAAGCGAACAGTATGGAAAATCAAATCAAACATTAAACACTGCATGTCCCTTTTTTAAAACTGTTTCCATGTGTTACATTTGTGTTTGTTGGTTTACTTGCAGCTCGACTGTGACCTTCTCCCCCAAGCTGCAAGTACACACTTAGTTCCAGTCTATTGGCTCAAACTCATTTCATTTACAGACATGCCAGTGTGGAACTATAATTGTCTGCTAATAGTTAAGATTACATTTGAGGCACAGGCATATCTGAGTAAATGTGTCACAGGTTTTGGGTTTGCAGAGCAGTTGTGTGAAGGCAGGTGGAGCCCAGAGAGACACAGGAAGTAAAATATAGAACAATGACACGAGGCAGGTAAAGTCAAAATAAAACAGGAAATGATGAGAGCGCCGAACATAACACAAGAATCATTTAAAAACTTAATCATAGAAAACCCACCACATCTTCGCATCATTTGCTTCAGCACATTTCAACAACACTTCATGTTATGTTATGTTATGTTATGAATGTTATAAAGAAAATGCGGTTAAAGCATTATACTGATACTGATGTGTATATATATATAATATATATTATATATATACACATTGATAATTACAGTTAATTACAGAAGTTACACTTCCAAAATGTTTAAACAGATGATGGCTGAAATCGACTGCGTCAAATTGCAATATGTCACATGACCAAGACAGGAAGTGTTTGACAGTAAGTAACCGCCCTATGTCCATGACATATCCCAACCCAGACCAGAACTGGACAAGCACCATGGACAAATCTGTGGACAACAATCACATCACCAAAAACATACATGTTGCAGACAATCTGCATGATAGCGGAAACACAAGTCATCAATGAAGAGAACGCTCCTCCAATGAACAATAGTCCATCAAACATGTTTGTTAGCCCTGAAGTCTGTTCCTACGCCGGAAAGCAGTTGGTTCAAGGCCTCTATGGGGATAACGGGCATGTAAACAGTCTTCTCCCAGACGGCTCTGAACTGTCTCTGCAGAGACTCTGTCTGTTCAAACCATGCACTCCATCAGCTTCACAAGCAGAAGGTCTTAGGCAGTTAATACAAATGCAGCAGACAAATTGTGCTGGGATGGTGTTGTGTCCCGTCTTCTGCAGACATGCAGTCGTTTGGCTGTGGTGCCAAACTGCTGGAATCTACTGTTACGGTACGATTACAGCTGCAGCAGTATGTAGTTTGAAAAAGCATTCAAATGGAATCACAGTATCCAATCCAACTATATAAGAGCAGTGATATAACATGTAATGGATGAGCTAACTATTGCACGTAGAGATATTGCACCTTGTACAATATCTTACAACCCACCACCGAAACACACGACAACACACGAAAGGATCTGACGAAGACAAAGGGGACCTGAGACCTTAAATACAAACGAGGTAACAAGACGCAGGTGAGGAAACGAGGGCAGGGAGCAGATAACTGACGAGACACAGGTGACATCAATGACAGGGAAACCAAACAGACAGGAAGTAAAACACACAACAATGACAGGAGACTTACAAAATAAAACAGGAAACCACAAAACAGACCCATTCAATAGTCCAAAGTAAACCCAAATAAGGTCCCGGCCCGAGGTCCTGGCCGGGATCGTGACATAAGGTGCCAGTTAAAAAGAGTTATTCTGCATACAAACCTAACGAGTGGAAACTAGTTTACAACTGGATTAACCTTACAACACTAGAACATCATGAACGGCAGTAAGACACATCAATGCATGTACATCAAGAACGTTCATATCTGATGCTCAGCCGTGCCCAGTAGGTACCAAGTTCTTGCGTGCAAGAAAGAGTTGCTTTTCCGTTGCTTGTTGGAAAGGTTGAAGAAGTCTGTATTTCAGATGCAGGTGAAGGAGGACCAGGCCGCTCCTCTGTTCCCCTGATTGAGTTCTCATGAGTTGGTTTAATGCAGTTTCTTGTCCTTGTTGCTTGGTTAGTGGAATGGACTTCACTAAAACAGTGTTAAGGCAGGCGCTCGCGTCTTCTGCCTTGATGGAGAGACTTTGGTGGCTATCCACTTATGGGTCTTGAGATTTTTAACTGCTGACTCTCCAACTGAGACGCTTTAAACTCACCTCATATAAACCTGTTTTGGAAATGGGCAGGTCCTCATGACCCAGCTGCTGAACACCTTAACACGGTTGAGAAAGTGTGTTAAACGCATACCTGTTTGATGGTGAGGGATAAATTAATTGTGACAGGACTGGCCCAAGATCCAAGAATGAAAATGGAAAAGAATGTTTTTCCCTTTCCTCAAACAGGGGTGGAGCCGGAGCCCTTCCAGATGGGGACAATCCCATCGGAGCCAGTGGGAAACTTGGCTTTCTAGATAGCAGTTTGAGCTACCTGCACTGTTAGTCATTCCGCTTGTTGCTTGGCACCACCTAGTGGGCATGTTGGCTCAGTTTGTCTGTTACTACATTAGTAGTAGTTCCTTGGTAACTGAGAGCACATGACCAATTGTGGGCTTTTCCACTGGCATTTGTGGCCTCGCCCAGTCAAACAAAGATGTGCCAAACTTGCATTTCCATTAGTAGCTGAAGGGTGCCGAAGCAAAGTCATATTAGGTGACAGAGGGAAACCCAACATTTCCTGATATTGCTGCTTCAGAATAAAAGCATGTAAGTATGAAAATAAAGGAGGACTTTTATTATTATTGAAGAATTCAAAGTAAAATAAAATTGTATCCAGTGTGTACAGCCGTTCATCTGACCCCAGCTTGTTGTTTTATCAGGTCAATACAAGTGCGTCATCAGTCTGAAGACACCTTCAAGTGGGTCGCCCTGTTGTAATGGAAATGCAATGCTCAGACACGCCGAGCTGAGCCGAGACAAGTCGGGACGTTGTATGGAAAGAGGCCAAAAGTGAATGTATTGATGATCACTGAAAACAGTTCATTTTACTCTTCATATTCAAATTCACTTATAACTCCATCTATTTCAATTCTCATATTTCAAGGGGCCTGTTGTTCTCACCGATGAGAAGGATACTGGATATTCTTCAGGATCACATGGATCTAAGGCTGGGGGAGAGGTGGTGGGCAGGGTATGTGATCCCTCACACTGCCCTCACATGGTACAATTTAAAAAAAGGATCTTATGAATAAATAATGCCACACTCCTGAAGCAGTGAAGAACTTCAGCATCGAGGATATTTTTGTCTTTCTACTTAGCAGTAGGTGGCTAACACACCATAACTTTAAGTGCAAATAAGTTTCCTTGTTATGTTTGATCAAACTGAACCTCAGCCATGTTTAACCTTCTTCTTGTACATATTAATGTTTTGGGAATGCAGGGCAGCCGATCTCGCAAACATCCTGTCATTCGCTTTTCATTTTGAAGTGTTGCAGATGTTTGAGATGATAAAGATCTACAGTAATGAAGCTGCACTAGCACAGTTTCTTCCATATCTAAATCTACAGCAAAGTTCATTAAACTAGCTGAGAAGGGACTGATGACAGAGATAAGAACTGTGGCAGGATGACACACTGGTGCAAACAAGGCCAGAAACCCTTTGTTGTACCGCTATTGATCGCTGTGTGAAAGTGGGGAGAAGAAACCTGATTTCCTGCCACAGCTGAGGTTTTTTCTTTATAACACTTTCAGCTATATGAATGAATAAAGTACACTAACGAGTGAATAAGTCTGTAAATGATGTTAGTACGCAAATTCAATGCACATGTTTGTTCCTTTCAGACATGCGTTGGTTCCTAAAGTCTGTCTTTGCAGGAGGAGTTGGCACGAACCTTCCTGCTGCTGATACCGTCCTGTCTGTGGAAGTGACTTCACCCCTCAGAATGACTTGCAGGCTGCTGCACGCTGCCATCAGGTTGGTCTGACCAGGTGCAGCTGATGAAAAAGGAATCACAGCAGACTAAATTGTGGTATTTTGTTTTGAATCGCCACCCAAGGTTGTTTGTCCCTTTATTCACTGTTCAGGCCAGTGAAAGTTTATTCTCGTGCTAAGTTGCATCTCACGAAAAGAGATTACAGCAAGAACCTCAGCTCAAGGACCAGAAGACCTTTGATGGCTTGTCGGAGGAACAGCTGGCTGAATTTCAGAAACCTGTAGGAGGCAGATGAGGCTTTCTGATTCTGATTCTGATTCTGATTCTGATTTTCTGAGAGGGAAGTGATGGAGGATTCTAGATCCTTCGCTCCCGACCAATCGTCAAGATTTTTAAGATGTTGACACAGTTGAGATTATTTATCAAAAATCTCCTTTTCCAACAGGACGAACCAAACCCTGAACATCTGTTCAGATAATTAACTCTCTTAAGATGTTTGCTTTTCATGGGACAATGTAATAATTTAGGGTTGTCAACAGATATTCTTTCTTTTACACAACAGACAATTCATCTTGAGTAATGTGATTCCATTTTTAACTGTATTATAAATCATAAAGAAATTATACACAATATAATGAAGTATACTCTATAATATAAAATATAGTCGGCCATTAACCAACACTGAAACTGACAGGTGGATTACTGACAACCTCACTTAGTCAGAGGTCTCCGTTCATCTTCTCTGCTGATGCCAAACTGGTTACAAAGAAGAAATTGCATACAGAAATTTGGAGCATCAGACTTCTTGCTGAGGTTATAATCCCAGTTATGGTGATAATACATATTCAAGTACGCTGGATTTTCTCCATGTATTCTCAGGTTCCGCTGTCGGTAGAAGGAAAGGCTGAGCTGCAGCTGGAGCTTCGGCAGCAGAAGAGGAGGGAGGCTGCAGCTAAGAGAGCAAAAATACAGGAGGACACGAAGAGGAAGAGCAGAAATACAAGAAGAAACAACATCATTAAATTAATGTTCTCACAATGTCCTCATCTGTTGAGCTCAGACACCTCGGCCTTCTGCTCTGTGTTTCTGTTTGCTTATAATGGAGAATGGCACGGTTGGAGCACTGCGGCTGCAGGTCACTGTGCCTGGACGCTGAGGATAGTGAAGAAGACGTGGAGGATGACCGCAGTGAGTTACTCATCCTCACACTGCACATGGAGATGCCATCATTGTCCACTGTGTTGGTATCGACTCTGTAGTACCTGATTATTTCAATTGCATGTATATAATAAACTAAGTAAATAGTTTAAAAAAGTACCCGATGCCTCATTTATTGGATAATAATTTTTGAGCTGATGACTCGGCCTGGTGAGGCAGATGAGGCTTGTTCACCGCTCTTGATGTGAGATCAGATGAACCACAGAGGCAGTATGAGTTGGCTGGCAAGATGAAAGGTGAGATTGGCCATGATTATATGGAAAGTTAAGTCTTGTGCTACTTTAAAGTGGAATCATTCTGTATATATGTTTTTTACCTGGACCTTGGAAATGTGCTGTTCTTCTTTATCGATGACAAACAGTCACGGATCACGCAGGGTTTTGTTGCTGCAGAGTTATGAGTGTCTTTGCATGCTTGTTTTATCATCCATGTTTCCTGTTTGCTGCGGTAGTGATCTAAAGTGTGATACTCTGAGCATCTTGCTGTGTACTGACAGAACTGTGAAGCTGTGGTAATGATAAGATAATATACTGCTTCAATTTACTTCCTGCCACTTCAGTCGGCCCTCATAGTAGCACAGCAAAGACACAAAGCTAACAACTTGTCTGGAATCTTTCTAACTGCGCTTGACGCGGTCTGAAGAAGATTTATGTTGCAGCCAAACGAAATAAAGGGACATTCTAAATACTAGTCGAAAGTAAATATCGAAGTGATGCTTCAATCCATTTCTCGTCTACTGAATGATTTAAGGCTGCTCCATAATAACTTAATAATCAGGGAAACCCTGACTGCTCAGGGATAAAGGTATACTTTTGACTGGTTTAACCCTTTCACGCATGGAGGTCACTACAGTGAATCTGCATGAAGTGTCTTGTGGCTTTATGCCCCGGGTGCTTTGCCAATGATCATAGAAGAATCTTGTTATTAGTGTCACATTACCACACTATGGATGCACATTTTCTTTATATATACATGTATTATTTTTCACGTCTTTATATATTATATATATATATGAATATATATTATATATAATATATATATATATTATATATATTATTATATATATCATTTTCTTCATTTGTTTGTTAAATACATATTTCTTCAGTTGAAAACAAAAACACATTCTGTCCACCTGAATGGACGAATCCCTTTGAAAAAGTTAGATTAAAAAAAAAAAACTATGTTCAAATCCTGTTTTTCACACCTAAAGAGCAATAAAAACCCTTGGGGGGAAAATCCT
The DNA here is from genome assembly GCA_901007825.1 of Macroramphosus scolopax. Taxonomy (NCBI): domain Eukaryota; kingdom Metazoa; phylum Chordata; class Actinopteri; order Syngnathiformes; family Centriscidae; genus Macroramphosus; species Macroramphosus scolopax. The sequence goes on from CAAKHC010001553.1 coordinate 39,354, forward strand.
GACTGAGGTTGTCATAATTAATGCATAAAAGGGTTTTAAAGAACTTCTTGGTCTTCATGATGCCATTTGTTAACACTGTTAACTGCTGTAAATTAAGCCTCTGAGTAAAGAAAGAAAAAGGAGGGGCATGTAACGAAGCCATTGGGTTATTATTGTCAGACTTGACTGACAAGATATGTAGGATATGCTGTGTGTCATCTTGGTGGTGTTGCTGTGTGTGCACAGACGATTTCAATTCCTGCAGAACAGAACGTATGAGGAATGTTTTGTGTTTGCCTCAGGTTAGAAGATTAACTGATCTGAACAGTAAACAGCAACCCTGACAGTTTCCCTGCCTCATCTTTGTCTTTTGTCCCCCAAAAGGTAAGTGTGCATCTTCCACCACTGGTCACTCAACAAAGGGCTTCAACTGGCACTGAGAGGCTCATCAGGAAACACCTGGCGTCACGACTCCGACGCTGGAGTCATTTCACCTTATCTTGACTGACAGATACTATCACAGTAGAACTGCCAAGAAACCAACGACACTTCAGACAGTCACTTCTGAGGCTTCAACGTCAACATCCTCCCCTGAACCGGAGTTGCATAACTTGAGCAAGCTGACTGACGATGCAGACACAGCAGCGGCCCCTCAACTCTTCTCCGCAGGTGAAGCTGTGCAGAGCTTCATCATTTCATGAGAGGAGTCTGGGTGCTTTTCTACAACCTGCCTATACAGAGAGGAAGAGGTTAACCTTTCAGACTAGGTGATCACCTCACAGTAAAATCGAACTACAGAAGTCCTGGTAACTAAATGGTTGTCTTTACAAGTCATTGTGTACAGACTGTTTTCTACATGAGGCATTGTCCTGGGAAATGACGAATCCTTTCAATAATGTGCAACTGAAACGACCTTTAATCTTAATGTCAGAGCTCACATTCATATGTGATGACACCTGCAGCAGTTTGTTTGAAGTGTTGGTGAGTAAGGAAGGACCTGAATCCCCCAAAATCACCACTCATAAATACAGAAATGAGTCGGGACTAAATTGTAGTGTTAAAATGTCACAGCTCCTTAGCTGCAGTAGACTTTTGGTGGGGATGAAATTAAAATTTTCCTGTGTGTGTTGTGTGTGAACCAAGAGCTCCAGGATACGGTTCGTCAGTACACTGAGGCTATACATGTGCAGAAGACCTGGCTGGAGTCCTGCTTCTCCAAACAACCAAAAGTCAAGGCTGCACAATTCCTACATCAGCTCAAATAACTTTAAATTGTGTTTGTCTCAAGCATGAATTAACTGGCTGTTTTACAATACAGTGTCCAAACAATTTACGTTTGTGATAATTGATTTATAAGCAAAATGATAGATAAATGCCTTTAATTTGATGGTGTCTTGTGCCAACTACAGCTTAATACCATAGTTCTGCCTTCCACAGTAATCAACCGGGGTGTATAATATGTCTCGCAATAAATCCAGTGTTCCGGGAGAAAGTGCAACAAAAAAAACATTTTAGAGGACACACAATATGACTAAACATACACACCGATCAGCCATAACATTATGACCACCTGCCTAATACTGTGTATCAATGAGCCTTCAATGAGTGTATCATGACCCTGTCGCTGGTTTTCCTTCCTTTGACCACTCTTGGTCGGTACAGACCACTGCAGACTGGGACACCCCACCAGAGCTGTGTGTTTGAGATGTTCTGACCCAGTCGTCTAACATCACAACTTGGCCCTTGTCAAAGTCACTCACATCCTTACTGTTGCCCTTTTTTCCTGCTTCCAACACATCAACTTTGAGGACACAGCGTTCACTTGCTGCCTCACACATCCAACCCACTGACAGGTGCCCTTGTAACCAGATAATCAATGTTCTTCTCTTCACCTGTCAGTGTTCGTAATGTTCTGGCTCATCGTGTTTGTTCTCATAACAACACACGTTCACGCGGCGCATCGGTGGCGCGTGCGCGCGGGGCGGTGCTGCACACGTCCCAAACAATGCGTCGATATCTCATCTGTCTCGCGGAAACTGCTAAAGGAAACAACTGTTTCTTCCTTTTGAAGTCGCCTTGTCGTTTTTGCTTTCACGGTACGTTGAAAAGTACATTTTGTCGAACCGGAGGAGTCTGACTTCTGAGGCGGGGACGTGAAACCTGAAGCAGCTACGGTAAATAAAGTTAATTAGACCTTCGTCAACGTGAGCTGTTACTGAGCTGTTTCATCAACATCTACCTTTTTATAAACATGTAATATAGCCTAGCACCGACTCAGATAGGTGAGCAGTGGTTTTGAAGTTGTTTTGCTAGCCTTGCCTGTAAGTTGATGATAACCGAACCTAAGTTAAAGCTGCTATCGACGTATTAAACCTGCTGCCATGTTTCTCCAGTTAAAACACATCAACGGGGAAGGAAATCCGATTCAACAGGTGTATCAAACAATCGTTTTTTACAGACAATGTTCTGTCTCCTCTTACCTAGTAAAGTGTTTGAAGTCAGCAAATCTAAAAAGTCAGACATAAATGGGTCATCGGAAAGTTTACACTGTCTGCGACCACAGATGAGTGAAACATTTACAGGAACCATCGGGTGTAAGGTAACCCACCTAAAGGATTATTATATTATATTACATATTATTATACAGGTATAGATTACTGTTAGGAAGGTCTGCGTTACTCTGGGTTGTTTTGTAGAAACTTTGGCCTAAAATGACCAAAGGTCTTCTAATTGTACATCATAGTCATCAATGTATGTGTCATTATTTCACTGAAGGCAAACTAGTATTTGACTAAGTTATACTGTTGGAAATGTGAAGTCCTTGATGTGTATCTGCTGTTGTAAATGATGTATAGTCAGTACAATAGCAGTCAATCTGGGTTTTTAGTGACCGATGAGGATATTTTCAAAGCCAGGAGGTGGTTGGTCGATATATAAAACTGATATCTTCATACTATTTTTTGCATCGATCAAATACACCAATTTAATCATATACAGAAAATTCCCTAACTATAATGAACATTTAGTTAACACTGAAAGATATCGGCTGCAGTGTCTGTGTTTACTTACACTGCATGTCTGCACTGAACTTATTTGAAGTAAAAGAAAATGCACCAACTACATAAAGGTCAAGCAATCAAACAATTATTTAAGTACAAATAAATAAAAACTAATAAAACAACAAATAAAAACTCTATAAAAGGAAAAATGTTTTGGTGAACTAAAGCATTTATCTGTAGTATCTCCGTGCCCCTGAGGGAGAATAAAACTTACATAAATTAATACAAATTGCAATGGCAGTACAGATCTTTATTACCAACCAACCGACCGATTAATTGGTGAATTTAAACAAATGCGTCATTGTCCAGGAATCATGACAATCACTTTTGGTAGCTTAGCTTATTTTCCATCTTAGTCTTGTTTCTGTAAGTGAGAGGTACCTTTTCTTTATTCCCATGTGTTGATATTTCTGTTAAGTCTTAACCACCAAAACTTTAGAAAAAAGTCCCCTGTGTGGGAGACGCTGTGTCATCTACTAAATGTGTTCTCGTGCAAGTAAAGAACCAGAAGGGATGGAAATGACTATCAAAAATGTGTCTCAACATTAATGTTCGTCAATTCAGATATCTGTTCAGTTTTGGTCATCTAGGTTTAAGTTCAACCTGTCCTTGATGGAAATTGTATGTGCAGCTTAATCCAGACACACATGGATGTCGGGAAGAGGCCAAATGACGCTGCCCGCTTCAATCTACTCTGCTGCAGTTCCAAACAGGTGAGCATTCCAACTAACGCATTGGTACAGTTAAAAAAAGAAAACACAGTTAACAAACAAACATTCAGATTTTCTGTTGAAAATGGGTATTTGTGTGCATGTAGTATATCTAGAACAGGAGTTACCGCACCTAATTAGTCAATTATAAAAACAGAGCAAACTGTTGTTCATCAGAACAACACTGATAGACACCATATCAGCTCCCGAAAATGAAGCCAAAAGACCTTTATTGCCCCCTGGTGGCTGGTTGCTGTCCAGGTCCAGAATATCGCCCCTGCATGTTAGCATGGGGCGAGATTAGAAACTCAAAGCACACGGCAGTTACATTTTTAGGTAGTTCTTATCACACTGATGTGTGTTCAAGTGTTTGCTTCTCTGACAGGTTTGGTTTTAATAATTATTTGATGCTACAAAAAGGGGAAGTGACATCATGACTGAGCGCTGCTCTGACCAGACTTCTGTTTGGAAATTGCTCAGAGTCGAGAGGAGATGTAATTTTAACTTTCCATAACTCGGTTTGTCGGTTTTATACCGTGAAATGTTGTTATTTTTCAGTCAATACCAACGCTCCATTTCCTGATCACGACTGTGCAGACTCCTGTTCTAAATTGCAACATCAGCGCAATATGGCAGTGCCCATTTTACATTGTATTTCTATTGATATTATTTTGGTTCCATTATTCTACAGTGGGAGGATGCGGAGGGGGTGCTGACAAGGATATAAATAGTCTTTGATCTTGACCAACAGCTACTGCCATTAATAGTGTGACTAAATCTGTTCCTTGTGCACTATCACAACAATTTGCTGGGCAGGTACTTGAGCAGGAACTTCAACGCGCCTGAAGAGGATGATGAAACGATGAGCACAGGGGAGCGAGAAGCCACCGTCAACCACAAACCAGAGTCCACGTTTAACCCAGATGAACACGGCCCCCTTGCAGAGCAAAACACCTTCCCTGATGACTCTCTTCTCAACAGACAGAGGCTGGACAGAGAGCAGGAGCACAAGCCCAACACTCTCCCCCAACCCGGCCTGAGCTACTGCTCCTACCAGCCTCATCACAGCTTGCCGGCTGGATACGGCCAGCCGACTCCATTCCCCAGCCAGGCTGAAGGCACCTGGTTCCACCCAAGCTTTGCTAGCAGCTGGTCGGGTTATCCTAACAGTATGCCATCATGTCTAAATCAGAAAGATCACTCCGGCAGCTGTGGAGAGAGCTTCCTTTCCGGGTATAAGCTGCTGTCCCTGAACAGCAGAGACGGCACCAGTATGAGCAGCCTCGAGCAGCCACTCTCTCTGCATTCCAACCTGCCGACCCGTAACCACACCTTGTCTCCGTACTGGTGCCCGCCACAGGGATCTGCCTGCTGCGCTCAGTGCCCTGCAGAGGCAGCCAACAGGGGGCCTGTGGCCAACAAACATCTCTGGCCTCATTACCACCTCGCCCACTCTGGGCCGTACTGTAAGTCTAACTGTGTTTATCAGTCCTCACATGTTTCCTCAGCATTGAAGGTGTTGTGTCTTCCTCATGATAACAACACAGTATGCAGGAACTTTCTTTACTCAATCTTTACTGTTTCAGATCAAGGTGACTTCAGACATCCTGGACCGAGATATACACGGACGTGAGTTCTTGTTTCTGATTACATTTCTGCCTCTCAGTGGACTTGTTTGATTCACATGTATTTGACAAAACTCTGCAGTGGCCACAACGCTCCAGATCAGGAGAAGCACACTCCCTTTAGCACACCGCTATCTTTTGAGCAAAGTAAGTATTGACAACCAGATCTGCAAGTGTCTTTACCAAGGTGCCGTACAACCTTTCCATTACTTATTGATTATTCTTGAATACAGGGAGGGTGTTTGTCACATATGAAGCCGATAATGACAAGCATGTCAACGAGATCATCAACTTTGTTGCTCTGCTGCGACACAACGGCTTTGATACCCATGTATGTATGGGTCATTTTTCTTTATGTTGCACATAAACGGTTTAACAAATATTCATCTGCGTAGTGGCTGTCATTTGTAAACAGTTTTTATTGGTTTCAGATTGACATTTTTGAGCAGCAGTTCAGGAGCATAAGCAAGATTGACTTCATGGAGCGATATCTCAGTGAGGTAAAATCCATCAGACTCTTCATGATTTCCTACGCGAATGATAAAAACAGAGTCATGTATTCTGTAGGGGTGTACATGTTTTATTGAGAAGTTACCTGGCCATAGGACAGTGAAACAACTCACTGACAGATCCAGCTAGCTCATGATGTTGTTCTGCCTTCCCTCAGAAAGAGTATCTAATCATCATCATTATCAGTCCCAAGTACTATGAGACAGTCACAGTTTCCCATGTCGGCCTGGAATATGATGAGAGAACCTGCAACACTGTCTACATACATAAACAGGTACACAAGGATTCATGAGCCCAAACGGCTGCCGAAGTATTTTTATTTACTCAAATAATAGTTGTTTTCTTTTGCTTTCCCATTTTGTGACATTCAGCTTCAGACTGAATTCATCCAAAACGGAAGCAAGAATTTCCGGTTCATTCCCATTTTGTTCCCCGGGGCTAAAAAGGTTGGTATCAATGTTGTAAACTCGACTGTCTGACGTCAGTCACACTGCAGTTCCGTATGAAATATTTAACTGTACACATGCATGCAATTGCAGGAACATTAAGACTAGCATGTGTGATCCGGTTAAACCCAGGTCGTCTCCTAATGTGCTCGTTGTGCTGTTTGTTTTACTCTAAGTGCCACGTTCCCAACTGGCTGCAAAACACGCACATCTACGGGTGGCCACGTGATCGAGATGACATTCTCCGGCGGCTGATGAGAGTCGAGAAGTATAACCCACCTCCGATTGGGGAACTGCCAACCATTGTTTCCATCCCCATATAGGCGCCCTGAATATTCAGAACACTTTCTCTCCAGAGAACCGCTGTCAGTGTCGGAGTGGGCAGGGGAGTGAATATTATTTCACTATGACTATGTAGAGACTTCGATCTGTAACATTAAGCTTGCTGTGTGAACTCCTCCCGTTGACATACATTGCTTTATATTCTACATATTGCATAGAGAAGTGCCAGTGTCGATGTGAAAGGGACGCCTGTTTTAACCTCAACTGTTCTGTTACTTTTACCAAACTGCCAGAAATGTTTACTGATTAGTTTTAGCGTGCAAGTACATTTCTTTACTTGTGTGTTTTTTTAACGAGCACTAACGTGTTGTAACAAGAAATATTGATTAATAGTCGAATGACTGTATATTTGCAGAGTGGATCAGCAAGGCCTTCACTATTTCACCAGGTTTGTTTTGAACTGTGAAAGATAACAGCGACATTAAATATGGTATTTACTTAGTTTCTTTTCCCCTTCAGCACACGTCCAAACAAAATGAAGCTTTGGTTCATGTTGTTGGTTCAATCATTCGAAGGTGCTTTCACTGACTAGCTGGCCACAGACTGTGCTACAATGGCCACATTTTGTTTGACTCTCACAATACACAACATGCAACAAACGACAAACCACTGGATTCATCACCAATATAAGCAAATATCTGTAGACGATCGAATTCAAGATTACACAACTTGTCATTTTACACTTATAAAAAAAATGAAACCAACATGCTTTACAATGTAGAAATGTATTAAAAGTAAACAAAAGTAAAGTTTAGTCTGTGGGAGTTCATGTAAATGTTCGTCCCTCCAGCACCATGTGTGTTTCCTGCCAGTCGCCAAATTCCTCTGCAACATTTCAGCTCGCTTTAATAATAGATCGTACTACTTGTGCTTGGTTTTGCTGTACTCAGTGTTTGTTTTTTAATTTGTATATCGCTTTTGATTGGTTGTTTGTAAAAGAAGCTAATCGAAAGCTTCCTATGATTGATTTTATTACATTACCCATAATTCTCAGCACTGGCTTGCCGAGTTATTCTGCACTGTCTGCAGTAGGATCAGCCTGTATCGACAGTGATGTGTCTTATGTTGGAAGGTTCTGGAGTAAAGCCACTATTGTTGTGTGTTACATGTGTTACTTTCATCATTGTGACAGAAATCCGAGTATCGAGGTTCAGAATCTTTTTCACTTCAACAATCTGTAGAATTACAGACAAACCCCAGTTCCATTGAAGTTGGGACGGTGTGTCAAATGAGAATAAAAACAGCAGACAACAATTTGCAAATCTTTTTTGACCTATATTCAATTAAATACAATAAAAGACAAAATATTTAATGTTCAAACTGATCACATTTATTATTTCTTCAGAGATATTCACACATTTGGATTTTGATGGCTGCAACACGTTCCAGAAGAGTTGGGACGGGCAGTTTTACCACTGTAACATCACCTTTCCTCTTCACAACACTCAATAGGCGTCTGGGAACTGAGGACACTAATTGCTGAAGCTTTGTAGGTGGAATTATTTCCCATTCTTGCCTGATGAACAACATTTACTCCACAGTCCGGGGTCTCTGTGCTCGTATTTTGCGCTTCATAATGCGCCACACATTCTCAATGGGGGACAGGTGTGGACTGCAGGCAGGCCAGTCGAGCACCCGCACTCTTTACTACGAAGCCAGGCTGTTGTAACACATGCAGAATGTGGCTTGGCATCGTCTTGCCGAAATAAGCAGGGACGACTCTGAAGAAGACGTCGCTTGGATGGCAGCATGCTGCTCCAAAACCTGAAAGTACCGTTCAGCATTAATGGCGCCTTCACAGGTGTGCAGGTTCCCCAAACCATTGGCACTAACACCCCCCTGACCATCACAGATGCTGGTGTTTGCACTTTGACTGATAACAGTCTGGATGGTCTTTTTTTCTTCTTTGGTCCGAAGGACACAACGTTGATTATTTCCAAAAACAATTTGGAACGTGGACTCATCAGACCACAGAACACTTTTCCACTTCGCTTCAGTCCAACTGAGATGAGCTCGGGCCCAGAGAAGCCGGCGGTGTTTCTGGGAGTTGTTATGTGGCTTTCGCTTTGCATAGTACAGTTTTAACTTGCACTTTGTGAATGTAACGCTGGTTTGTGTTAACTGACAACGGTTTCCCGAAGTGTTCCTGAGCTCATGCTGTAATATCCTGCAGAGAATGATGTCGGTTTTCGATGCAGCGATCGAAGGTCACGGCCATTCGATGTGGGTTCTCGGCCTTGCCGCTTACATGCAGAGATGTCCCCCGATTCTCTGAATCTGTTGATATTAAGGACTGTAGATGATGATCCCCAAATTCTTTGCTATTTTGTGTTGAGGCTCGTTGTTCTGGAACTGGTGGACTATTTGCAACAACAAAATTTGAACATTAGATATTTTGACTTTTTATGTGTTCAATTGAATATCGGTCAAAAAAGATTTGCAAATCGTTGTCTGCTGTTTTTATTCTCATGTTATACACCGTCCCAACTTCAATGGAATTGCAGAGTTTGACACTTTGAAAGTGTGAATATTCTCTGTGCACATTGTGAAACAGATTTTACGAGGCGGGTCTACAAGCATGATTTGTGACATCACAAATAATTCATATCAACTTTATATATCTTGTGTCCAGCAATACAACTTGTCAATTGACAAACATTTACACATTCTTATATTCTTTATAGCTTTTAATTAAGGAACAGAAGTACTGTAGGCAGGATTCTAAGTATTCTAATGTGACATTTATGTATATTTTTTCTGCTAAAAACAGACAACCAGGATTTGTTTTTGTATGCTTTAATGCAGGTGTGGAGTGGATCTTCAGAAAAGGTTTACTAATTTAAATGACTCTTTGTTTTGCTGCTGTTTTGGTCTGAATTACGTAAGTGGCCCTCCACTGACATGAATCCTGCTCGAGAAGTCGGCTCCACAATTCAGTTAACCAGAGACAAGCAGAGGCCTGGGACTCAATTGCCTGCAGCGCTTTATGGGAATTTTTCTGTTTAGGAATGAGCCATGGGAATGCAAAGAGATCTACCAGTTTCTGCTCCGTCTGACATCCAGCTTCGCTCAGAGCGTCGTACGGCTGCAGCAGAGTGACACTGTGCCTGTATCCGGCTTCTGGTGGCTGACATGGAAAAGCTTTAACAGGATGTTGTGTCAATATAAGTTGCTGATGCAGCTGCCAGCCTGCTGTGTGGTACGGCTTCTCAAGAACAGACAAGTTCCGCCTCAACTGGGTCATTGTAACCTATTTGTGGCTGCAAACAAATCACGTGCACCAATGTGACACATTTTTAGAAAGTGTTTGAGTGAGCACGTTGCGTTCTTCAATCCCAGCAGTTTAAAAACACACCTGCTCTGCAATTCTGCATCTCAAGCATGAAGTATGTTTGAAATATGTGGTTTAATGTTTTATTTTCACAAGAGCTAACACTGCAGATGTTCATACAGACATCATAAAAAATCTGAATACAGTGTTTCATATATTCATCCATATATTGTAAAGTACATGAAATAATATTAATTTTTTAATAACATAACAAAGGGACAATGACATCTGTAATAAAAGTGGATTACAAAGTGACATTTTATGTAATTAAATTTTAAGAATTGGGTAACATAAACAAAATCAGACGATAGTTCCATTTTACTGTATGTAAAAACACTGAAGTGCTATTTGTTCAAAGCTACAAAATAAACTTAAAAAGCAGGAAGCGTGTTTTAAATTTCCTTCAAGGAAAAGTACTATAAAAATAAGTTACAGTACAGTGAATTTGTCCAAACTGACTTTTGTTCCCGTCTTCCAGCCTTTTCTTAGCACAAATAACAAAAGAAAGTCGAACAGGAATAAAGAGATAGTGTTTCTTTATGAAAAGCGTCATCCCCGAAAAAGGAAATGGAACAGCTATGCTGCAGTCGTTAACTGTGTCTGTGTTGTGTCCATGTTTATATGTATAGCCACAAAAACACTTCTGAAAATGTGAAATCTCTGATCTTCAACATCGTCTGCCTCGCACGCGTCCTTGGTAGGAAGAACTTTGTACTTCATGAGTTCAGAAACTTTTGACAAATACTTCATGTTAAGTCATAAAACACCGAGGCGAGCTCTCAGACATCGTCAGCTGGCAAAGGAGGTATGTTGAACCTTGGTCTTGTGAAAAAAGCCATCTTCTCTCTGCAGACAAAGAATATAACTCACTTTATTTATGTCCTGTTCTGTAAAATAAAAGCCTGTTACTGACAGAGAAGGGACCTCTTCGTTATTAGATACAATCCTGCTTCTTCATTTACTTCAGCAGATTTAAAGGCAGATAAACAATAGTAAAATCATTCGTTTCCATTTGTCCACTGTCATAAACCTACGAGTCCTCTGCTCATATTGCTGGCAGATTAGAAATCTTTTTATAATTGTGAAAAGGAAAACCTGTTAACATCAGAAACATGATGATGGGATCCTCAAGGACTTAGCAACTTAATAATATATGTCGTCAGTAGAAATATATCATGATTTTATTCACTGCACAATTCTTGTCACAGAATCATTGGATGAAGAATGTTGCAAGCCAAGTTATTAAATCAAAAGCAAATGCATTAATTTGTGTTGGTGAAAATACAGGAATGTACTGGAAGTTCACAACCGGATTACTAAAATCAAATACTCTTTGAAATATGTATGTATGTGCTGCAGTTCTAAGTTACTGCATGTAAATTTTAGGTAAATTCTAAATCATTTTTCCTTCAACACTTTGACACACGTTTAGTCTTCCTGCTTCATCCGATATAAGCTGATGTATTTTTCATCAACAGGGAGTCAAATATGTAAATCTGAACACAACGTGTGTTTGTATTGTAGTAAGATGGCATCATGTTTCATTTGCCAAGATAGTTACAAGGGACCTGGGAGATTCCTGGTGTATCACAGGCTCCTATAGGCAGCGATGCATTATGGTTTGTAACCACTCTGTTGTGACCTAATGGCAGGTTGATTAGCCATGTTTGACCGGCTCCTATAATTACATGTTTCAGGGGTAAAAAGCCCAGTTTCAGTTTAAATTTAAATATCTAGGAGGTGAGAGTATAAAGGACTGGTGACATCACCTGAATTTCTGGACAGGCAGGGGCTCCTTCTGGCTCTGCCCCCTCATCTGCAGAACCTCTTTGGAAGCCTTCCTCAGCCTCCTCTCTGCCGCTTCTTCCTGCCGCTGCTCCTGCTTGCTTTGGCCCGCCTGCAGAACACCAAAACAGAGTTATAGCTGGGTTGGGTGCCCAAATCTATCATGGTTATAAAGTATCTAGAGCGTCTCACCTGTCTCTGGGCCTCTCTGAGCAGGCAGCAGAAGCGCTCGTCCCGCAGGGCCCAGTGGGGAAGCTCGTTGCTCTCGTTTGCTTGCGGCTCCTCCAGTCGCAGCTTCAGCTCCCTCAGGGCGCTCAGCTCCTCCATCAGCTGTCGCTGACGTGTCCTGCAGGCCTGGAGATCCAGCTCCAGGTCCAGGGAGGTGCGTGTCGGCTGCTCGGCCAGGGAGGACCGGTACGACTGCTGCTCATGAACAAACATACCTCAGATACTGATTCTAAACACTCGCATGTGACCCGGAGACACAAAAAAATCAGACGGTACCTGCTTATATCGCAGCGTTCTTCTTTCCAATGTGTTTCTGACAAAAGGTGATTTCTTTGGTAAAGTTGAGCTGTCGCTGTCGCTTCGATATAGCTGAAAGGTAGAAGTAATTGTATTTAGAAAAGATTCACGCATGGCTGTCATAATTTTGCTGATGGTTAAAAGTCAACAACACTGCCTGAGCTCACCCTGCAGACATACTGACTACGAGCGCCAGGAGAGAAGGTCTGGGAGCGAACGATGGTGCTGCCACGCATAAAAGGCGAGGCGTGGCCCCAGCGACCGCCTCTCTCCTTGGGCCGGACCCGCAACGGCTCTGGGAACAGGCCCTCTGTCATGGTGGCCTTCTCCACCTGCAACGGCCAATAAAACAACCACACACCGATGAATCTTCTGCTGTCAGTGAATAAAAACGGCCACGCTGTCAACGCTGCACGCTTTACCTTTACTTTCGTGAGTTTACTGATTGTCTGATCACAGCGCCCTCCGATGGTGAAGCAGATGCCCTCAGCACAAAGGCTCTCCGAGCAGGCAGCTGTAAACACTGTGCTGTTGCTGCAGCCGCTGTCCACGGACTCGGCCTGCCAGCTTCTGAAAAACACACCCTGGTCAAGAAACACTACAGGCAGGGAGAACGTGTGCAAGTTTAATGGATAAAATGACAACAGAAACTTGTTAAAGTTGGCATTGTTGGCACCTCTCAGACGCCGCCTCCCCCGGCTCGTCCTTCTTCTGCAGCCTCAGCAGCCCCAGGTCCGTGTCCCGCTCCTCCAGGTGGGTGGTGGTGCACGACAGCAGAGTGGATAAAGTGTCCTGTAACATCACAGTGCAAACCTGCAGTATGACGGCTTGTGAAACACGTTCTTGTCAGTTAATCACTTTAATGAGCGGCACACCGGCACACTGGAGCCGAACGGGTGCAAAGCAGGGAGAGGAAGAGTTTCTCCTAAAGGTAGGGCAGGATTTATAGTTGAATGCACATTTGAATGCAACAGCGGAGTCATCTCTCTCTCTGGTAACACCACATGTCTGCTAATTGTTGAGGAGATGTGGATGATTCAGAAGATTCCTTCTGACTTACAACTGGAATTTATCCAGAATCTCTTTTGCATGTCTTTCGATTTCACTCTCCACACTTCCACCTCCTCAGACATTTACTAAAACAGTTTTAAGGAACAAAGCTAACACCCACACTGACAGATTCATGGGGTTTTTAAACTGCTCAGTACTACTTCCAGGTAATCTGAGCACGTTAAAGCGCAGATGCGTTTTCAATATTTACTGTGTCACTAGCGTGTTAGCATACCGACATTGTATTTAGAAGAAAAGCTGTTACCAGAGGTCAGATCGTCTGTTGTACTCCACACTGCTGTTATCTACTGGACAGATGTAGGTTTCTGTATTTACCAACGCTCTAGGCCTCTGCTCGTCTTCCTGCCCGTCATTCTGTCGGCGTTGGCCTAGGCTCTTATGTGCAGGCCTCTCCAACTCAGTCCCGCTAAACATCTGGACTCGCAGCCAGTGGTAAACCATGTCTGCGCATCCCTCACAATCTGCTAGACTCACCTGGGCTCTACCCTGCAGGTGCATACACACATTGTCAATATTTTCATGTAGATATCACAAGTAGACACTTAAATGAATAAAATCGGAGCTACTGTGGCTTCACTCTCCATCATCAGTGTGCTTTATGTTTCAGGACCAGCTTGAATTCAGCCTACCAGTAGGTCCTCCTGAGCCTGAGGTCCGAGCGAGCAGATGGACAGCTGCAGGGCGCACAAAGCCAGGGCGTTTGCAGGGACAGGAACGCGGAAGCCTTCGTTGAAACTCATGTGCGACTGTGGCTCTAACGCTGTACAACAGTAAAATGCACAGGCCCTGCCGGCGTCCAGGGGAATCAAGTGCACCTTCACGTACCTGGACAAAGGAGGAAGAATGTTACGGAATATGATTTTGCCGTATTGAGCTCAAAGGACGTAAATGTATTTGTTGCAGGTTATCTGACATAGTTTGACATTGACATGTATGATCATCAGAGTTGAATATACTCACACTTTGTATCCATCTCTCACAATGGACTTCTTCAGATTCATGAGCTGAAGCAGATGAAGACGCAGAGACTGAGAACTGGACTCCCACCTGCAAACAGTTAAGTGTGATAGAAAGAATATGGAGTTGGA
>CAAKHC010001554.1:1352-23634 GCA_901007825.1 Macroramphosus scolopax
GCTGAGGAGGGTGACTAAACCTGTGACTCATTTACAGCTTTGAAATGCATCATGTGTAATGTGTGGCTTCCTCCACATACTTCACCTTCATTTTAGCCTGAATCCCATTTGGAAAGCAAGAAATTAGGGCATTAGCTCCCAGGAGAATTTTGGAATAAAACAAGGTCTCTCTTTTCAGTGTTGGTGATCTGCTACTAATTGCGTTTGTGTCAGTGATCATTGGGTAAAAATGATCATGTATTGTCTATTGTCTGCTCATCAGTCAAATATACCCAGAAACAGAGGTCATATGATCACAAACAATTGCAGGGAATACAGAAAAAGCAATTCAAACATATTGTTTTAAACGTTTCCCACAGCCTCAGATCAGCACTCCTGACCAAGGTTTGGATCATATCATACAGTTATTTCCTGCCCAAATTTAAATCAGAGGAGGTACTACACAGTCTGACCACACAAGAAATACGTGCAACACCCAGATGCCATAAGTGAAACCAGCAGGTGGAGCTCAGCAGACTGTCAACACTGGGATTCTCTATGGTCCTATCAGATTAAAGCATCTACATCACCATCCCAACTTCTAACTATAAACATGTCTGATATGTCCTCTCAGGAGATATGCCCTCTCTTTTTGTCAATTCAATTTCATTTTATATGTTTCTTTTCACCTCTGTAGGAAAGTCACAGAGAATGGCTGCTTTCAAGAATAATTGCAACTAGTCCATTCACTTTCCTCTCCTCCCCTTGGGTATTGCTATGGAAGAGTGACGCCTATATCCTACATTGCACCACACTCATTGCTTATCATGGAGGTACAGGGTCTCACTCAGGAAGGCCTGCAGATGACTTCATGCATGGACAGCTGTCAGGATGAGTCAGGTGACTGTTGGCAGACTGAAAGTCGCTGTGTTCCTTGTGTCAGGGAACAAAATGCTCCTGCAGTGAATGATCATCCAACTTAGTCAAAATCAAAGTGTGAGTAACTACTTTGATGGCTGTGATGTAGAGCAATTCTCATGTCTGCAAAAAATAGGCGATGCTGTATTGTAACTTATGTGTGAATGACGAGAGGCAGCTCACCTGTGGCTGCAGCATGGAGCAGTGCAGCGATTGCCATTCAAGAAGACATCGTGTTTCCTGAATAGAAACGCAGAGCTGGTCTCCAGTTTTAATTTGAACAATGTTTAGGAGATATTTCTAGTCATGATGTCAATTTTGTTTCATAATTTGGATGACTACATGATTACAAATAGAAGAATCAGATAGGTCTATATTAACTGTCTTCTTTTGATCCCCTTAGCTCCACACACGCTACAAATTTGCATGTACTCAATTATACATTCAGTGTGTGACAAACATGTGCACTTCCTCATAATGAGAAGGAATTATTTATGGCATGCTGTGCTCTTATCATTTGTCGGACCCAACAGGTACAAAAAGATGAAGTTCAAGGACACCCAAACTTGTCCTCCCAGCAAGCTGTTACTTGGACAAACATTCATCATTCAAGCACAGAACTACACTGCATCTAATCCCTCTTCACCACCTAGTATTAATTGGATAAACAAATGTTCGCTCCACTATGCATGTGCCAGGTCACCCTTCTGCTTGACAGAAAATTAATATTACACACAAGATAATTCACTGATATATCTCCTTTTGTAGGAATTACACCTGCCTTTTTAATGCATGACCCTCCACCCTACTCTTTTCTGTGGAGAAAACAAGCCAAGATTCTTATAATAGATTAAAACAATTCATAAAAAAAAGTACAAATGTTATTGATTTTTTATTTAATTCTGAGTCATGTTCTATCCATTTGACAAAATGTTTTAAATGTTTTTGCAAATGCATCATTCAAATACTATGCAAATTATCATTGCATGGACAAAAAATGTACGAGTGTCATTCCAGAAGATAATTACATTCTGAGAATTCAATGAGAGCTACGTAAGTACATTTGTAAGCTCATTCTCTTCAAAACTGCAATTCATGCCGCACCGATGGCGCTGCTTAATTAACATCCTCTAGTGCTTTAGTTGTATTGCCTACAGTACAAAACACTATTCTATTGATGGCTGGATCATTATTAAATAATTTTCTCTCTATATGTATGATTGGAAATATGACCTTTATGCTCACACAGATTTGTCATACTAGATGTTAGGTTCACTGAATACAAACAAAAAGGATAAAGCCTCTACAAACTCAATGAAATTAGTATCAGTATTAGAGCCTGCGTAGTACCGCGGTTTAATTAGACAGTATCTGTTTTGTGTCTGTGTGTCTCTATGCACTTTTACAAAGTGACAGTGAGATGGGGTGGCACCAGGCCTCTTCAAATAATCTATTTATGGCTTTCACACTTCATGAGGTCCAAAACAAAACACTTAGGTCTTGAATAAGTTCATCAAATGTCTCAATGATATCAGTCACAGCTGCAAAAAAACGTCCCAGCAGCACAACTGATCATCACTGATACAGTTTTTCTTGACTTCTGTTAGCCTAGATGAATAAAAATATTATCTGGCATTAAAAGTCTGCTATAGTAGATTGTTTGTTATATATTGTAGTGATCCTTTATAAGAAGGCTACAAGAGTTCGCTTGTTTTGTTGATTCTATTATAAGAACGTAAAACAAGCTTCTGTGGACCGTAACCAAGGACAAGAACAACATCAATCAGCATACAGGTGCTATCGTTCCCGAAAGTCTGACTCCTTCCGTTCCATACCGGAACCCCGCCCCCCCTTCCCGCTCCATGACAATTACAACCAGATAATTCACCCCCCAAATCACTGACACAGGTAGTCACTCTACCACGTAAGCGTGTTCCATTCCCATTCACGGATATCCTGGAACAACTATTCAACACAATGACAGAACAACACACTTAACACGTAACTCAGTCCGTTAAAATATTAATAACATATATTTTTTAAATATTACAGGTCTGGACAGAAACATGGCTTGAATACAACAATGTAAAATTTCTGAGAACGTTTAGGACCAAGCCCCTCTAAATATATCTAAATGACTGAGCAAGTTATGTTAAACTACTGAAACAGAATATTTCCTACAATAAAGAGTTAAACAACTGTGTGATCCATCAAGGAATCACTTTAAAGTTTATTGTTACTTTGAAGTGACAATATCCTGCTCTGTACAGTTTTGTTGAGATTACCAAAAGCGGGCACAACACTAGTGTTATGGAAGCACTCATTAATCCATATATGGGCACTCACAACGACAGCCACGCCCAACATATCTCTGGTTTTGCCGACTTGCTGTGTCCTGTGGTCGCCCAGCCCCGCTGCCAGGAAGTTCAGGAACTCAGTCAATCCGCCCTCTGCTCCAACCATTGTTGGGAAATAGTCAGCTACACCGAAACAGTCTAAACCGAAACTTTCCGGGTTTAACAGGCTTCATAGAACTGTTTCACGTCGGTTTTATTTACATTTTGGTAAACTTTTCGACAGAGAATATCTCGGTAAATCTCTACTGTGTCGGCTCCGGGAGGAAAAACAGGGAAAACTTTGGAGGCTTGGAATTTTCATTCCTCCATTTTGAACTTTTAAACTCAATTATTTCTGGTGCATTGTTTTCGGTAAGTAAATAAAATATCTGTACTCGCTTTTTTAAGATAACCTTGTGTAGCTGAACTGTTATGACCCGGCATAGTTAAGTGGAAAGCTTATTAACTCAGTTTGAGGCGTTCGTCGCGTTAAATCAAGCTAACGTATCGCTTGTTTTGTCGAGTAGCATTAGCTTTAGCAAGGTGCCGTGTTAGACAAACTGTTGTTCAGCAGGTAACTCACCGTAAGCTAAGTTAGCTCTAATGTTTGCTGCAGTTAATGGGAACTTGCCTGTTGAAAATTGGCTAATCTCAACCAGTTGGTTAAAGTTTATATAGACATTAAATTTAATTTGATATATTAATTAAAGTTAATTTGAGCTGGGTGAAACGTAGCCACAGCAGGTGTATGTTACGTTAAGCTAACCTACTTAGTTAGCACCTAACGTTATCTAGCAAGGTGTTTGACGCACCCTGTTGCTCCTCTAACTTTAAGTTAAGTTCGTTATAAGTGTTACATTTTTACAGATTTGTTTTGCCGATAGGATCTTTGATCAACAGAACAAACTCAATCTTTCATAGTTTTGGCCTAATGGCTGAACTGTAGTCAGTCCCTAATGTTTTTCAGTTGTTCACGTTAATTAATTTTAAATCATATCAACCAATTTATCACACACGTAAGCGAGCTTTTTGCAGAGTGGTACTCAGCTTTGTAGCAGGTTTTGGGGCTAGATTCTGAGGCAGCTACTACTTAGTCAGCTTCTGCCACACCCATACAGTGTTTGTGAATTTGAAGTTTCAACCGCTCGGTGTCATTTGGTGGTTTAAAATCCAATCATTCCCTAATTTTCACGTGCGCTCGAAGTTTAAGTGGAGAAGGTTACAACTGATTTGGAGCGTTATAGTTGGTTTGGACATGAATAACGAGTGTACTTGGACAATTTTACTTTAATTGACCACACAGCAGTCCCATTCTCATGGCGCATTAAGTCGTGAAGAACTCAAAACATCAGCAGACGCATTCAAGGGCTTTAAAATATTGTTCCATTATAAAATAGGTCTAATTTACAACTTTGCCTGGCAGTCTGAAAGCCAGTGTGCATGGATTCACACATGCACATTTTAACTCAAAAGGCCACAAATAACAGTGAAGTACGACAATAGATAATAATTATCCATCCTTCTGGTGTTTTAAGTAGTCTGGCCTCTTTTCCAACAGTGTAGACAATGATAATAATTATAATGAATAATAATAACACTGATATTGCTCTCATTATATGGCTAACCAACTTTTCTGAGGAAGCTGCTCAGCCTCTATATCCTGATTGGCCCTGTCCCTTCATTATTTGATATCAAATCAATGGAGTTGCAGTCACAGCCTGAAAAGAGAAATCAAGAATTGGCCTTGTGTAACTGTGCACTGCCATGGCTGTCATTTTGTTAATAGAGTAAACCTGTCCATTCACAAGGACCATAGCATTTGACAGCTGTACGAACTTCTAGTTCTGAAACTCATAGGAGAAGCTTCAGCAAGCAGATTTGTAGATTTTTTTCATAGTAAATAGACCTCTATAATGAGCAATCTCACTCATCTCATATGACAACAGATTTTTGCTTCGCTTTTGATGCAATCCGATCTCATTTAATTGTTTTATTTTGAGAGGGAAATTTCCTCATCCCTAGTCTTTTTTCTTCCTATTTATTTTTCCCCAGGATTCAACACAATGACAGCCATCAACACAGCTAACATAAATTTTAAATGGGACCCAAAGAGCCTAGAGATTCGTACTCTGGCAGTGGAGAGGCTTCTGGAGCCCCTGGTCACCCAGGTAAGCTGATTCAATGTGTGCCTTGTTTTGCTTTTTGTATTCAGCATTAGGGTAAGGTAGAAAGAGTAAGTCATCTTTGATACATACATGCTTAAAAGTACTATTAACATATCCTACTAATATGTACTCATAATATGCTGAATTTATATTTATTAAAAGTAATTGCCATGTGGGCTGCAGGTTACCTGAAACGTTCATTGGTTATTGATAAGTCTTATGAATTTAACAGATGACTAAAGCTGGCTGGAAAGTAAATAAAGCAGTGTTGTAATATCATTTCAAGAAGACAAAGAGCTTTTGACCTCCCTGTAAATCCATAAGCATCTTTTTCTGCCATTGTAAATCTTGTTGAACCATGTTGTAACCCTGCTATAGGTCACCACTTTGGTAAACTCCAGCAATAAAGGCCCATCTAACAAGAAGAAGGGGCGCTCCAAGAAGGCTCATGTGTTGGCGGCATCAGTGGAGACTGCTACCGAGAACTTCTTGGAGAAAGGAGAAAAGATCGCAAAAGAAAGTCAGTTCCTTAAGGATGAGCTGACCGCTGCTGTGGAAGATGTCCGCAAACAAGGTAAAGTGAAGATACTTGCTGCAACAGTGTGGTTTCTTGGTTTTAGAAAGTGCTTCTTAAGATAAGATGTATGATAAATGAACTATAAGCCATCTGCGGTAGAAAAAGACCTTGAAATAAGAATATGCTTTGAGACTAATAGATTCCCTTTCGCTATGCAGTTTTCAGGCAGCCTGTCGGAGATCTCTCATTTAAGCGTGAAGACTGTTGACAATAATTACAAGATATACACTGCTGAGGCCTAGCCAAGATCTGCCAGGATCTAGTTAAACCACATTCCCCTCCTAAGTGAATGTGTTCTTTCGACCCAATGCAAGGTTGGCAGGGAGGTATTTGGACTGGAACACTTAGGAAAAGCAAGGAGACTATCTTAGGGGGGGCATGGATTTATAATATGTGGTGTTCTCGTGGAATGTGAAATAGTTCTGGCCCACAGGCTGTTTAAAGTGATGGGTTTTTGTCGTTCAGCTATTTAATTTATGTAACGAGATGATGCTTGCACAATAAATGGCAATTGGTGAACAAGAGAGAGCAGGGACATTGCTGGTGGTTGTAATAGCAAGGATGAAAACTTCACGAGGTACAGTAAGATTAAGAAAAGTTTATTTCTGCTTTTAATATACGATATGTTCACATAAATAAAATAGCTTGCGTCCATCTTTAGAATATATAGATTTATATTTACATATATTTGCATGTAAACGCACTGCCTGTCAGTGCTTTTTACATGCAGCAATTATCATCATACAAGACAATATTTGGGTTATGCAAATACATGTAACAACGGGTAGATCGATTACATCGAGTCACCGTCAGGCAAAGATCGGGCCTTTCATTTTCGGGTAAGAGCACCTGGGTAACTCGGTCATTTCTCGATGCCAACACCATGTAACAACGGGAATCGGGAAATGCAATCTGCGGATGCAGATTATTATTAGGATAATTTCCGCCGTGGGTTTTCACCCGGAAGTGGAAGGAGACAACGAAAGCACGAGCGACGTAATAAACAGAGGCGTTGTTCCCGGAAAACGTCAAGCGATACCATGGCTTATCACCACCTGTCATGAATCTGTCGTTAAAGCTTAAAGGTCTTTTGCGAGGAAATATTATATTCAAGACTATAATTGAAAGCGGTCGGCGCGCTGTGAGTCTGTATATTGCTGTGTCTTGTCTTGCTTTAGTTTAATTTCATTCTCAGCATCGCCGCTCCGCTCGGTTTGCCTC
Source organism: Macroramphosus scolopax (assembly GCA_901007825.1). Classification (NCBI taxonomy): domain Eukaryota; kingdom Metazoa; phylum Chordata; class Actinopteri; order Syngnathiformes; family Centriscidae; genus Macroramphosus; species Macroramphosus scolopax. Next base: position 8,549 of record CAAKHC010001554.1, read on the forward strand.
CTCTCTCCCCTCCGAGCACTTTGAGCTGCGATTTACTTCCAGCTGTGTTAGGAAACATTTAACGTGACTTATAGCTCCTCCGTTCTACACCTCTTTAACAAATCTTCCTCTCCAGATAAATAATACATTCCACTTCCTGGTTTGATCCAAGCTGACATTCTGCAATAATAAATGTTAAAACCCATAACTGCAAATATAATGACTTTATTTGTGGCATGAAAGATACAAGCGTGGGCTGTACAGCAAAAAAATACAAAGGGTGTTTATAAAACTATTAACAAAATGCTAAAACATGGCTAAAACAATGGTCTGCGCAAAGGGAAGTTTGCACTCAAATCGTCTGTAAGCGCCTCTCTGATCCTCTGGCCACCTGCAATGTCAGAGGCGCTGCAGGCACGGATACCTGGCTCCGATGGCGCTCTTCTACTCTCACTGCAGTCAAAAGACCTGTTGTCCTTCTAATATGTATTATTAGCAAGGTATGAATACACGAAATGTACGCTGCTGTAGCATCGTCCACCTCCTCGTACGCCATCTTTGTTTGGAATGCCGACAGATAGTTTGTTGATGCTGTCACGTATAAGTAGGTGTCCTTATCATATGAAAAAAAGTTCAACATATAATTGCAAATAATATATTACAATTGTGTGTGCACAAACACATAAACACATAAATAAATAAAAAAATGAAAACAAAACATGTTTAAATAAAGAAAAAATATGCACATGTTTCAGAGACAGCTAGATATGGTGAAGATGCTCTATGCTATGATGTAAGCTCTTTCCATGCATGCATATGGGGCGAGCCTATTCACAGACAGGTTCGTTGTCAGTGTGTCTGTGTGGGAGGGAGCAAGGAGGGACAAACGAATCAGTACGCTGCAAGCAATTCCACAATGAAGTAAGATTGGATCCTTTTTAAATAGTGCAAACCTCCACATACAAATCAGTGTATGGGGAACACTGGGTCAATACTTCCCTTTTTGGTTGCTCCAAAAAGGAACAGAAGTCAAAGTACTGCAGAAAAAAAACAAGAAGCGTCCATATGTCATTGAGGATGTCAAATAGATTTAAATGACTATAGCAAGCTGTCTGGTCGTACTCAACTCACGCAGTCCCTTTCAAATTCAATTGTATGCGTCTCTCAAGTCTCAAGAAAGGATTCCAGTATCACATCAAAAGACAGTGAAAATACAGTTTGTCTTGTGATAGCAGGTTCCATCATCTAACAACCACACCTCCACATCTCTTTAACTCCTTTGTGCGCTGGATATCTTACTGTCTTTTGGCAGACTCGCACACCGTTGAGACCAGGGAGGAAGGACTTGAGGTTAGCGGTTATCACCTTGTGAAGCGACATCTGTGACTTTCTGTCTTCTTCCCAAGATGCCCAGCAAGTCAGATGTCCCCTGCTTAAGCTCTGCTCTAAGTACTTTGGAGGTAGATGACATGTTGGTTGATAGGCTGTGCAGTGCTCACTGCCTAGGAATGTTACTGTAGTTGGGGTAAGCTGTCACTGGGCTGGAATTCAGGCTCTGTCGTTAGCTGGTGCCTAGGCCTGGCTGTCAGCTATGGCATGCTGCTCAGTGGAGCGTGCCTGGACTGATAATGTGGCAATTGAGTATGGCAACACCCCTTCACATTTTCAACCCAGCTGTGGCTTACCAGCTGTTTTAAAATGTGAGCAAGTATGTCTGACGTAAACGTTGTGGATATTAATGCATACAATGCATGGTACGGTGGCTAATGGTCTGTGTTTTTAATGATTTTGAGTGGATATTTTTCCCCATTTAACATTTTCTGAATATATTCGGTTGTATTCAATTCAAAGTCATCATTATTATATAGACATTTCTTGTTCAAGACATTTTTTCCTCGCCATTTCTGCTTGCGTATGTCTTTGTTCTCTCTGTCTTGCCCTTCCTTGCCTGTCTTTGTCATTGTCCTGCTGTTTGGGAGGCATATTGTGTGATATACATTTTAATCGTTTCATCGAGCACTTGGTGGGCCGCCAGTGAGTGGAGATGGATGGAAGTTTATTAAAGGAACACTGATCACTATCAGTCCCTGAAAATGGCCTTATTGATTTTGTATGCAGGGGGGAATAACAGCATGAATGTACAGACGGGTTTGAGGTCTGTGTTGTCGATCATTTTCACAAAGTATTTTAACTCTGTGGGGGTAAAATGGTCACTCTGCGTGAGATTTCGGTTCTGCAGATTCAACAGTGCCTCTTATTTCTTCTGAGGTTATCTCCAATTGTGCATTTGAAAACACATTTCCTAATGGAATGGCAGCAAAGATGTATTGATCAACAAAAAAAGAGTAAAAGTACTTTCAAATTGAAACTTACATAGATCTTAGAGTGTTGATGTTGTCACTGTATTGTTTAACTGCATGTATATGTGAATCTTTTCACAATTCTATTTTATGGGTGGAATCATCAGTTAAAGAACTGATTAGACAACTAACAAAATATGTTCACTGTATTCCCTGTAATTATTTCAATAATCTAGTCCTTTTCAGGCTAAAAAACAGTTGCAGCTTTGAGCTTTCGTATGTGAGAGGTTGAGGCTTATTTGCCTGCATTATGAATAACTGCACATTGTTAGTATTTGGGCTGTAAGTTGGATAAATGGATAAGGATATAATGCCAAAAAACTACATCAGTCTGCTTTGTAGTACAAAGGTCTATGCACAAGATAGATTGAACAACTTTTATAAATGTTTGTTTCCAGAATGAAGTTTCATATGCATTTTTATCAAAAGCTATTTGGGGGAAACAGAAAGTTCCTGCCTTTTTTCCCACCACTTGCAGTAATTATGTGTTTGTTTTTTTTATACTACACCATGAGCTCCATGGATATGCCATGCTAGATCAAGACAAGCTGCCGGACAGTAACCAGAAACTGAACACAAAGCTCACTACCACTGCGGTCAGCGAGTGGTTGCTGCGGGTCACTGGGAGACAATCCCTCCGAACCCATCCACATCCAAGATCTTGAATTCCATATTGTGTAGAATAGTGATGCTTTGTCATGGACCTCTGCATCTGATCCAGCATGCACAACTCTTGTATCTGTATGATGCTCAGGGGGCTGTGAAGCTCTGAGCAACTGCTCTGGCGACACAGCTACTGTGTAGGGCTCAGAAGCATCCGCTGCTCCTGCACCAGTGCCGGGGCTGTTAATGGTAGATCGCCCTCAGTGTGTTAAAAATAATGCGTCACTGATTGAACCTCTTATTGGGAAATAATTCCATAGGAAGTTATTTTTGGAACTGCTCCACATTGGAGAATGCTAAACAGCACCTCATAGGGTTTTCAAAACGGATGCAGTTGGTTCATTACTATTTTCAATATTTGGGTAAAAGAATATTGATATAATATTATAGTGTGTCTGAATTCCTCAAACTGCTCTCTACAGTTGATGGTGTCATGCACCCACAGCCTCTTCATTGATGCTCCTCCGCTTCGTTTTAGCAGTACTTTTGCTAGCGCTTACATATTGGCATGGGTCAGATACAATATCTCATGCAAGATAATTTGTATACCTTTTATTGGTATATTGGCCCATTGTTTGGTTATGTTTATGGTCAGAGGGTTGGTTAGATGGACTTAAACAACACATTTTTTTTTGTGCTCGAAAAGTGCTTAAACGCAGTTTTTTAAAAACTGCACTAATCCTGCATTTCGACAAATAGTTTGTTGGCATTCCTTAGGAGTGTTTGATGAGAAGATTTATTGAATCATGTTGGTTATTTAGCTAAAGTGCTGTAGCAGGGAGGTGAATATCCTAGATTAGCAATAAGATTAGAAGCAGCGGATTTGAATAGGAATTAGGCCACTTGAAATGCTGTATCTGTATCTGTGCCAATTCCGCTCTTAAGTCGAAGGGGTATTGGCCATGACATGACCGATGCTCAATAAAACAATTTCTTTGTCGAGGTCACTGTAAAACAGTGCTTTTACAGGACAGAAACAAGAACCACAAAGTCCCCAGTTTGTGTCTGCCATGGACCTGTGTTGCATGTTGGTATTTGTCTCTCTACACTCTAAAATCCCCTCTCCACCGGTTTGCAACCAAAAGTGCATAAACTGACTGAAAATTGTTTTAAAGTGAGTGCTTCTAGCCTATTTTATATAATTGTATTGATTAACATGGTTAGGTTAAATGATTTCTAATTTGGAATAAAGAATATTTGTGGAATTGTAAAAAAAATATGCTTAGTGATATTTAGAGGCAGCATGAATGAAGTTTGGAAACTTATTTGAACACAGATGAAGCAGATTTGCTGTTGACATCGAAATCGAGGCAGAGATTATTGGAATTATTCTAAAGTTCATGACTAAATGAAAAGACAGGCAAAATATAAATGGTCATCGGAAAGTGGAGTTCCTGATGTTTGAACATATTTCGGAGATGTACCCAGTTACCTCAGAACCAACAAATGACAGTCATCCATTGAATGCTTATGCTAGGTGACGCAGACTGGGAAAACATTCCTGAGGTTAAAGTGAGCCAAAAAAAATCACGTCCCTTTGTATTTAAATAGGTCTTGTTCTTGCTTGAAGGGATAGAGTACAGTGATGCTTTAACTTTGGGGAGAAACACTCTTGCTCTTCCTGCAATTCTGACATGCCTGCTATGATGAAGCTGGTTGCAATCCTTTTTTCAATTTTAACTCGTGTTTCATGAAATTAGGCCAACAAACTTTTCTGGCACCCCTTCTTATAACCTGTGGTTGTCTTTTAAAGCATTCATGATATTCTAGTGTACTTGCTCAAGCATGGTGGCAGGAGTCAATCCAAGCACACGATGGGCAGATGTGGAAACCTCTCATAGTAGATCTTTATGCATAGTATTGCCAAAGAAATTAATTCTATGGTAGATATGGGATAGTCGACAAAAACAATTAAACAAAATTTGTCATCCTTGGCTGTGTGCCTCCACTGACGTAACCTATCGACAGACCTACTGTTGTGCATAATGTGATTCTACAAATGCCCAGTCAACTGTTAAGGCCCATCCAATGCTGGACAAAGCATGGTGATGTACAAACAAGACAGCAAGTCTTTTGTTGTGGCTTTGACCTGCTTTATATGTTTTGGGGGTGGTGTGTATGCATGTCTTCAAGCTGTATATATAAGATTATATGTATAAGAATATATAAAGTATGATATAATATATAGGCGGGTGTTAATTTAGCACATTAACAGATCTGTTTATTTCAATTGCAATCTATTAGTTGTTATATAGCAGTGAATATCTGTTTTTTTAAGTAGTTTTTTTAAGTTGAGAGGTATCTGTTAATAGCATATGTGTTTGTTTCACTCATTCTCAGGTGACTCAATGAGGCAGGCTTCTGGAGAATTTGCTGAAGACCCTTGCTCTTCTGTGAAGAGGGGCAATATGGTTCGTGCTGCCAGAGCCCTCTTGTCAGCAGTCACACATCTGTTGGTTCTGGCTGACATGTCTGATGTGTACAAACTACTTCTGCAGCTTAAACTGGTGAGACTGACCCCTAATCAGACTTATGTATTGAACCCTTCACATAGGTTGAAGTAATTCAACCTATGAATCACGAGTAGATTTGAATAAAAGAGACGTACGATTCAGCAACAGTGGCAGACTTGACAACCATGACATTGTTTCACAAAGTCACCATATACATTTTAGCTAAATCGTTACATCTAAAATGATAAAAGCAACAAGATATCGTTATGACGCAGTTTAACAGTATATTTCTCAAGTGCAGCTCTTTCAGGTTTGTCAGCTCCCGTATAGACTATGTTCTGCACAAAGTGAACACAGTAGATGCAAGAGTGGCTTGCCTTTCACTCGCAAGATATCAAGCTACAGGCTTACTTTGGAAAGCTGCTAGGATTTCAACGCTGTTACAAAATGTAAAATTCTTCAATATGTTAAATAAGTCTGCCCCTAAATTGAGTGGCTTCTTCATGTGCCCATGCTATACCCCTACAAGAAGTTCTGTGATAATCAACCTGTTGGTTTTGTTGTAATTCTGCAGCTATACAATTAAATTAATGCCGGCAAAACAAATCCTCCTTGGCAGAGGTAACAATTCATGCCAGTGTACATTGTATTGTGTATTCCAACAACAATTAAAAATTCAGACACAGCTAATTGAAGTTACAGCTCTGCCTGCTTGCGTGATTTAATTGAAAAAATTATATATAGGCAAACAAGAAAAACATTGTCCTAATGAGTGATAAGTTATGAGTTTATAGGTTTGCATCATCAAAATTAGTGATGAAATGTGTATGAATCACTGAAGAACTATTTAAATCATTGCCTAACATTTTCCTTCTGCTTGGCTCAGGTGGAAGACAATCTGGTGAAAGTGCGTAATGCAGGAACAGAGCAGGACCTGGGGATCCAATATAAGGCTTTGAAACCAGAGGTGGACAAACTAAACATCATGGCTGCCAAGAGACAGCAGGTAATGTACAGTTAGTGGAAAGAAAAATACATGGTTCGATAGAGTGTGGGGGATTTTTTTTTTTTGGGTTATGAAGTATAAAATATGAGAGTTGTGAGATGCTATTTCTTGTGTTTTCCTATAATTTATTCTGAGGGTTTTTGTATCAGACAGTTCGGATGCATTTGTTTTGTCAAATTGGTACAAATTTAAATTACATTATATTGCACATATGACACCTATTTGGAATATAATTAAAAGACACTCCTGCCCTTATTTATTTTCTTAAGAGGATGCCTGGAGAGATGCCAGGGACCAAGCAAAACATTAAAATAACTAAATTTCATCAAATAATCAGGACCGCTCACCAAATATGAAACTCATCAATGCAATTCATTGAGTCACCAGTAATTAACCCACCGATTGTAAAGTAAATTGCCTGGTTGTTGGAAAAAAACACACATACGGACCCTTCCTCTGTGTTTAAATAAATATATTCATTATACTACAGTTTATCAACATTATCATCAAACTAGAATATGAAGAAGGTAATACCTATATATCTTTTGTTTTTCAGCTATCCAACATGCTTAAGATTCTGGCTGCTGTTAAAATATTTTAGTTTCTGGAAATATTTGTTAGTTAGGAAGCAACAACATAAAACGGTTTTTGGGGATTTATTAAGTATTTGTGATGCATTCTCTAACCTTTTTTGTGAATAGAAAAATGTGTAATACAATTGAATGTCCAAAGTAAAAGTGCCTGAGAGAAGGTCTCAAACAGTAGTAGAAAAAAGATGTGGTAGTGTGTTCTGGGGAAGCTTCTGCTTTGTGTGCAAGCTGTTCTTTCATTCCATATATCTATGCCAGTGATCACTATCTTGTCTCCTCCCTCCTATGACGATTTAATCGCAATATAATGCTGAAGTTTGAATAGCATTGCATTACATTGCAAAGGCATATTATAATGGCCTGATTATGACTGTGCTGTGTTACCGCAGGGGACAGAAATAAATCTGGGTCATCCAGAACAAACTCTGTCACACTTAGTGTCTCCATAAGGGCATGACAGGCCCATTTTGAGTCTAAAGTACATTACCACTCTGCCCCCTGTAAGTATTCTAATGTTCACTTTAACCCTTTATTTTTTCCACTCTTCTCTACTTCTCTTTTGATCTCATCCTTTTAGGAGCTAAAGGATGTCCACCACAAGGACCAAATGGCTGCTGCTCGCGGGGTCTTACAGAGGAACATCCCCATGCTGTACACAGCATCCCGTGCCTGCCTGCAGCATCCTGACGTGGCTGCCTACAAGGCTAACCGGGACCTAATCTACAAGCAGCTGCAGCATGCAGTTTCAGGCATCTCAAATGCTGCCCAGGCCACTGCCACTGAAGACTCAGCACTCAATCAGCCAGCAGGGGGTGGGGAACTGGCCTACGCCCTTAACAATTTTGATGTAAGTCAAATGAGTGATTACAATTCAACGGCTCATTAACGAGTACAATCTTTTAAAAAAATAATTAAAATGAATGCCTCATTGCAACAGTGGCAATGAGAGGTAATATAACATTAAGGGTTTTTAATTTTCCCACTATGAAAATCAATCATGCCTATTTGTATCCATGATCCTGTCGTTAAAATTATCAATATGCACAAAGTGAACCTGATAATTGTGTGGAAAAATAGTATCACTGTATCCAGGAGTATCCTGAACTAACTGCTTAAAATCTTTTTGGGTAACATGGCAATACTTGCATGCTGCAAGGCCAGGCCACAGGCTACTCTGAACACTCAATTTCAAATCTACCTTTCTACTTTCGTGTCGATCAGTCGTTAGCTCATGACTTATTTCTTTACTCTTCTTCTGCTCAAGGCAAATAATGCCCATTAAATAAAGGAACGATGCCCCTTGGCCGGGGTCTGGGAGTTCGCCAATCATAAGGAAGCAAGCTTTAAGGAAGAGTGTTGTTAAAAGAACAAAAGCTAACCTGACCTCAGAATACAACAGGCAGGTACACAGCACATCTTGCAGGATGATTTTTTTACCTACTACAGCAGCTTTGTCTTTGTTTCACCTCGCTGCATGCCAGCTGTGTTTTCAGCAGGATACTTAGGATTCGCCTTTTTAAACTGACAGTATTTTTCCAAGACATTATAAGCCACAGGGTGCCATGCTTTCTTTGCAACAAATTGGAACCGGTTTTTATAATGTATGTACTTTTTGCCAGTTTTATGCTTGGAGGGCTGCATAACTGCAGGTAACGGGTTTAAAAATTGACCAGCCATGTACAAGTAGAGATTCACAATAGGGGCTCCCTTGGTCAGTGTAGCAGTATGGCAAACTGAAGTTGACAAAGTTAAGCTGTTTTGCAGTGTGTAAATTCATGGCCTGGCTCTGATTTGAGTTTTCATGATGTAAGGTTAAAAAAATTGCTGTAACCCAGCGTCATACTCCATTCCAAAGACCCATTTTTTGTTAGTAAACTTTACCACCCCTCAGAGCTTAGGGGGAAGCGAAGCTAACACAACAACAGGTTTAGTTGGCTTCTTTTTGGTTTGCTAACTTCACAAACGCAAGCATTTTGGATGATGTCCTCAGTCCAGTCCTTTCGTCTTATCATGTTCAACAGTGTTAATAACTTTGTGAGCTATACAAAGCGAGAAGTCAATTTCATTTTATTCACAGTTTACTAAAGCTAGCTGATAAATAGTTCTACTTAATTCAACATCAATCTCAGACTGAAGCTTCAAGACCTTATTCACAAAGATATTAACTATTTATTCAAGATATCAAGCTTATATTCAGCTAAAATACTTGAAACAAATGCCATGCAAATTATCATAATATTGACATGAAACAACATCAGAATAGGTGCCGGATAAAACATAGAGCTAATCATCTTAATGTTGCCTGTGGTGATAAATATAGGTGATTATACCGTCAAGCGATTCCTTCATATTCAGACATTGAAGACAATTAGCAGATCCACACAGAGACAAAAAACGTTCCTACAATAAGTATCATAGAAACTCAGGTTTCTGTCGTTTCATCTTGTTGTATTGAGCAGGTATTCAGTCATTCAGCAAGTAGCAGTGTGTAAGTTTGAAGCTGCTAACATACTGACATTTTTACCCAGATGATTAATTCAGTGTGCATACTCGTGGTTTACATGCCCATAGCCATATGACACACTATTTATTTACTCATGACTTTTGCATTTATTGCAAAGCAATATTGCTGTGCCTAACAAAATACTGGCTATACTGCATCTTTTGTGACATCAGTTCAGTCTTATTTACAGGTTTCTAATTTGCGTAATGTTTTCTCTTTACGATGAGGAGAAAAGAGGAGAAACCATTTGCTTGGTGTTTCTATTGCTTTGGGAATTTTCTGAAATACTTTTGCAGTTTTCAACATGTTAATGGCAAACACAAGGTAACTTTGTGGTGTTGGCAGCATGACACTTATGTTGTCCTGCAAAAAGCTGTTTCAAAACACCTAATTCTTGTCTCACAACTAAATAGCTTGTAAATACTTCAATACCATTCTCTGTCATTGCTGAAGCCAACAGAAATATCTAAGGTACTGTCTCAGGATGACAGACGACATTAGGGATGTATTTCTTTACATATACATACACAATCTTTTGGCATGGTGCAACTCTCCCCTACAAGCTTACAATGCCATGCTTTTCTCACAGGCAGCATGTTGTCTCTTTCCTCTGACTGTCTCCTCCTCTGTCCCCCTCTCTTGAGAACTAATCAGTTCTTAGTGTTTTGAGACTCACAATTTTAAGTATAATAGCTGACATTTTTAGAGCGTTTCCTAAATTTCGCTTTATTAGACATCACACTTTTTTCTGGTTTCTACTGTTGTGACAGCAATGTGTAAATTTTGTTGAAGTGACTGGTAACTCGCGGCTTACGTACGATGGCAAATATATATTATTGACAGATTGTTTGCCTAATAATGAATGTACATCGGAGTGATCAGTAATTATTTAACAACGGCCATGCAGAAGGTCATTACCCCCAAAACTTATGTAAAGGCCTTTTTCAGACTACTTCTTTCGGATGCCCAAATTCAAGTGTGAAGCAAAATTATCAAATGAGATCCCCCCACCCATTCCCTCTTTCTCTCTCCCTCCCCTTCTAAATGTCCTCCTCCTGTCTCTCTTGTGCCTGTTGCCATGGCAATGTGAAATGCAAGCATTGGAGGTCAGATGAGATGGAATGGAGTGGGCTGGATGTGGCGGTGATAGAGGGTCGGCTGCCTAATAAATCACAATTCTAACAGTTGAATCTGCATCATCTGCATGAGCACAGTGTTCGCTTATCTTAGGGGAAGTTGGCTGGCTTTCCGTTAGCCACAACTGTCATGGTGATACCTTAACTCTCTGCAGTACCTCTCCGGCATGTCAACTAGTTGCCTCTCAGCAGGCTTGCCCCTGTGAAATCAGACATTTAAGTGTTCTCTCTCATCCGGCAGTTGTAAAGGAGAGGAGAGTGGGACACTGTGGTTCGAACGAAAGATGACAAAGGATAGAAAATCAAATCCTTTCACAAAAAGGATGATATAAACATGTATATATATTTATAGGTTCAGGTCTTGTCTGTTATTGAAATTGTAGTCTGAATTGCATACATGGTATGCTGCTTCCTTTGACAATTTGTGAAAGCGTCCATCAAGCCCTTTGCTACCTATTGGTGCTTTGTTTTATATGTTGCTGGTATTGTTTTCACCTTGTGACTCTGTGTGTCCTCATGGTAAAATATGGTCCTAGAGACAACGTCTGTAGCAGTACAACCATAGAGGCCGTTTTGAGTACTTGGCATGGTTTCTATAAATCTATCAAAGTTGATATAAAACTCATGAGTAATCATGTAGTAATGACTACTCAGACCCATTGGTCGTAAAGTCAACATGTTGGCCAGAGTTGCGGCTGGTGTTGTCCCGTCAGCCGAGCATATGGGAGAAGGCAAAGTCTGAAAACACCAATTCTTACTCTGTTCTTAAGCATTTCAAGATAAACTAGTTCTTCTAATCAAAACATGCTGCTCACAGTCTGTTTCAATATAAGACTCTAGTGTTTCCAATTAACCTTTGCTATCCCACTTGAGTTTCACAATGAACAGAAAATCATTTTACATCTTGATATTAACATAAAAAAGCTTTTAAATTGTGTAGTGGAGCCTGTGTGTGTCTGCACGTAGCAGAGGACGGGTTGACTGACTGGGAGTCCAAGATGATGAGATGAAAGATTCCAACACATAAGAGATTTTTTATGTAAAAATACTTTATCGGTTCATTATGAGACCAGATGATCAGTTATCAATAGCTATCCATTTTTTTGGCTACCAATTTTAATTTTTTTAATCTGTCTGACGACCTCAGTGGTCGATAAACAGACAGATAATCTCCCCTCGCTCACTGTTTGATTGTGTACTGAAATTTGTGCTGCAGTCTGCCAATAAAACCAATGAGGAAGAAAACAGTTACTGGTCTGCAGAGAAATAGACATTCTCTGATTAGAAGATGCAGACGTGGTACAAGCACGACATTGCTATTAGATTTATTAAACCCCCCACCCCCACCCCACATTCGTAACTTTTCTGCACTTGCTCAACACCTATGGAAAAGTCTCAAATCTTAGTTTATCAATAAGCAATAAGTCAGACTTGTTAGTACACATCTATTTGATATTTGCCACAATCATCTGGCATGCTATTGTCCAGTATACAGTAGCTATGTTATTTTTTTGCTTCCCAGACCATAGAAAAACAAGTTGTATAAGTAATGATTCTTGTGACATCCTATCTTGACATTGATATTAGAAGGGTAAAGGACTTCTCAACACTGCCCTATTCAAGTTATTCAGACTTCCGAATTTTGATTCAGAAAAATCGGTCTTTTTTCCTTTTTTTTTTTCTAGTTTAAAACCTTTGGTTTACCAAGGACATGTTGCTCTATCATAAATGTCATCAACAGAAAACAAAATCAAAAATATTTTCTGGTATGTTTTAATTTTGAAAGAGAGCATTTCTTTTGTGGCTTTTGTGTTGCTCGATTGCCAATTTTGTTGACAATCATAGCAACCAAACTATTAAGTTCAGCATTTCCAGTTGGTCTAAGTACTGTTAGTAATGTTTCCCAGCTGGCCTGTCAGACTGTCATGTCAGCTCTTCACTCTCTTGTCAGATTTCTCTTTGTTGACATGGAGAGGGAGAGAACTGTGTGTGGGATGACCTTTTTTCCTTTTTTTTACTTCTGTGTAATTTCTCCTCTGACCATTTCCTTGCAGAAACAAATCATTGTGGATCCCCTGGCATTCAGTGAGGAGCGCTTTCGTCCCTCCCTGGAGGAGCGTCTTGAGAGCATTATCAGTGGTGCTGCCCTAATGGCCGACTCTTCTTGCACCCGGGATGACCGCAGGGAGCGCATTGTGGCTGAATGCAATTCTGTGCGCCAGGCTCTTCAGGATCTGCTGTCTGAGTATATGGGCAATGTAAGTTTCCTCGTTTTCTTCACCCTGCTACCGCTCTGTATTCTATGTCTACAACACATTGGTCATGCCTTCTTTACAGTTTTCCTGAATTTGCATTTTGCTTTATTTGATATGTTTCGCAGTCTACGATTGTGTTTGTTTTTTCTCTGAAAAAAAATATCTGCCTGCTGTGCTTAAAATTTACACAAAACAAAGTTTCCGCTGGACATTTAAAAAATGAGCTGAATCTTTCTATAAAACCTATAACTACTTCTGACACAGCGTATAGTTTTACTCTTAAACTATACGGCCAAGCAGGTATAACATATTCGTGGGAAGGTCAGTGTGATTCTGAGTAGCATTGACAATTAGTTCCGTTACTGATCTGTTAAGTGATGCCTATTCAATATGTGTTGAGTGTCTTGCCTGCTGCCACCTCAGGCAGAGACTGCTTGCTACAACTTAGTTAAGAGGAAATCCCTCCGAACCGTCATTCCTGGTCTCCAAATCAATAGCGTTTCAAATAGGAACAAATGTCATGGTCCTCTGCATCTGATACCATGAACAAGCCATCCTTCTTTATCTGTATGAGATGATGCTGGCTGTTCGATAACTCAAATGTAAAACCATTTAGTTGGTATGAGACACTCAAAGCAGCTTCTCCGGCTGCCTTGTAGAGCATGCTGCAGCATGCTCTGATCTGCACCACTTCATGGTGCCACTACCACGGCAAGCCTAATGCTCTCTTCTCGAAAACATTGAATTCGCTGCAGGCCTACTAGACGGGGGATATCATTTTCTAACATGTCAGTAAAAAAGCTGACAGAAGGTATCACAGCTATCAATTTCTCTAGTATAGTAGTGTTATAAAAAGTTTTTTCTCTTGGTTGTTCAGAAATTCAAAGGGAAAATGTTCCAGTTGTAACATCCTCTTCTAAAATAATTGTATTTATTTATTTATATTACATTAAACAAAAAGGAAATCTTATCTTTTGAAAATTGAAAAAAAGCATCTAGGATCTGCGAAAGGCAGTACTTTGTTTTTAAGTATTTCAAGAGATCATATTAGTAGAACACATGTTGTGTCTGTCGCTGTTATGAATCAATTCTGTTCAGCCAAACCCCAAATATCCTCCTAGTAACAGCTGAAGTCTATCGTGAGTCAACTACCTGGAGAAATGTCTTTGCTGTAGTATTGTCTTATCTATTATGTAATGTCTTATTTATAAATAAGCTTGAACTTAAGCTCCCCCCTGCTGTGCTTGCTGGCTTTTAAATGCAGAATCATAAACTAGCTTGCCCATTTAATTTGTGAAGCGTTGCAGCACTATTGTGCTGTAATTGATATCTTCTCAGGCAGGGCGTGATAATGCAGATTTGAAGCGTTCATCCACACACATACAGCGGAAATTCTAAACTGTCGGTTATTTGTACAATCATGAAACATTCACCAGCTTTTTCATGCCTTATTAACTAGTTGACTAAGGCCATGTCCACACGGAGACGGAACCAATCGTTTTCGTTTTCATTTCGTTTTCACTTCGTAATCGTCTCAAGAAATATGTGCGTCCAAACGAAACCACTGAAAACGCTGTAATGCTGCCACAAACTACACTAAAAACAGAGAAGAAGAATGGAGCATGCGCAAAACCCGTGCGATGAACAAACACACGAAGAAGACGAATGGCGGAAGATACAAACAAACAGACGAAAAATGACGGAAGATACCGCGGTGTATTGAAGAACATGTTGTAGCTGTTCTCCATGTCCATTTGTTGTTGACTGTGGTAGTGGAGGAGCAGTATATTTTAAATTTCTCCGTCGTGAGACATTAAAGGTTTTCTGATTCTGATTCTGATATTTTGCTGTAAAAGCCCGATCAAGCTCAATAGCTTCTGCAGCACGAACGCAGGTTGTTGGCTGGGTTAGCGCATGCGGGTTGAAGGAGAGGTGGGCTATGACGTAATCGTTTCAGGAAAGATGCGTATTGGCTTGTAAAGACGGAGACGCAAGGGTGGCGTTTTCGGATTTATTCACTCTGGGACCCGTTTTCAGAAAGTTGCGTTTTCAGGCTCCCAAAACGCGTTTCCGTCTGGACGAAACGTCAAACGATCAAATACTTATGCGGATTCACCCGAATTCGTCTCCGTGTGGACATG
>CAAKHC010001555.1:1165-28420 GCA_901007825.1 Macroramphosus scolopax
TCTACCATCACTGTTGGACTTTTGTGACTGGGACCACAACAAAGCCATGCAAATAGCATGAAATAGCTGCAAAAACCTTGCTAAATCTGCACATAACTAAGAAATGATAAACTCAAACATCGATCGGGAACATGAACATCAATCCAGTGCCCAGTTCTCAAAAGATCAGGATGCATCCTATCACCAGTTACTAAGCAACAGACATGGAGCGAAAATGTGGAGAAGCTATTCCAGCGAGGAAAAACTGCAGGGGCCAAACTTTGTGTTCACACTGCTCTGAACGAGACAGTTTAGCTGCTTTAGTGTCAGCCATATTATTTCAATCCTTCCACACTCAAAATGGATGTGATATTTTCAATGTGTGTGAGTGCGTAGGCAGGCTTACTACTCCTTGTGTTACTTTCAGGACAACGCGTGTTAAACAAGTGTTAATGTGATCGCATGCTGGCGCAGCATGTGTTGTGTTTCTGTGTTGTTTTTTACAGAAGGGCTACCCCCTAACTGCACTCCCACATACATGTAGGAACCGCCTGTGTGACAGCAGCTGTACAAGACATGCATGTGTGTGGCTGTTTATGAACGAGTGTGTAGACCAGTGATCCAGGAGTCTGTCTGGGTGGTCTCTTTGTTTTTGATTTCTTCTCTTCTTCTCTCCGTTCCAATGCTTCCCCCTTCTCCTATGCAGCAAGGACAAGTTTGGAAGGTTTGCAAAGTTTATCACCTTCCACTGATGAAACCTTCCCCCTTCACCCGTCCTCAACTCCCTCCTCTTCCTCCCTCCCCCCTTCCCTCCTGGCTACCTGTACTGATCTGTTTGTCCTCTCCCTTGTGCCTCACTCCTGTTCATGTTTGAATTTGTAATGCTAAGATGAAGGCTGGGCTCCATTCAATGTCAATCTTACCAAACACTTCATTGTAATTCATGTACCGATGATGCAGCATTCACATGATCACAGTTGTTTCTGTGCTTCATCTGGAGAGAGTTTGATGTAGCGCAGGTTCATGACCCGGCCAAGTCCCTAGTCTATCTACAAGACAAATAATAAGAATAGATTGACAGATATAATAATCTTATAATGAATATAACATATAAATCTGCCAATCAGTGAATATTTTCATCCATTGTTTTCTCAATGTATGACACTTTAGTGAGGGTGGACACATTGTGAATCAACCATCTAACAGTTCTAATGACTTAAATCATTTAAAAACTCTTTCATTTTTTTGATAATTTTGTTTTTACAAAATTTGACAAAAAACATGGAATCTGTTTATAATTTTCACATGTAGCCTCAAGTTCTGCCAATATTGGGAAGACCTTCTACTTATTGACAGTATTCAAAGGTTTACATCCTCTAACTAGCAGTTTTAAACTTTTACGTTTTTCAAATCCTTCAAACTGCAGAAACCTTTTGTTTTTACACCAACTCAAGTTGGTGCAAACTGGGTGGTGTTTCAAAATTGTCCAACCAACCACCATCATCCAAATAACCTTTAATCGCCAATATATTTGTGCAGGTTTGTGTGACACCGCCCAGCGGGCGGAGGACTCCCCACTCCTGGTGAAATAATATACCTATGATATAACATTATTACGGTGCACACTCTCAATTATGATCTATAGATTTTTTCCATTCAAGATTAATTGCTCGGACCGCAACCACTAAAAATGGCTTAATCATCCTTTAGTCACGTCCCTGTTTCGTGAGAGACTCGTCGGAAGGGTAGGAAGATTGGCACATCCTTTACCTTCACCTAATGAGTTAATTATGTACTGAGTTGAATTCTGAAGGAGGCAGACTGTTAAATTAGCAAAGTAAAATGAGTGAAATCATCAAAAACCAACTGGTGATGGAACATCCACTCAGGTAGCACCTGGTAGGTAGTAGCGGTTCTTGTATTAATCATTCCTCGCAGGAAGCAGTTAATCCGTCCTTCACACAGTGACAACACAAAACACATAACACATACGGAGCTCAGTGAGGTACAGTTAGTTTTGCATTGTCTCACCTGTTGTCAAGGTGGTTTACTGGAACCCTGAAGGATGACCAGATCCTACGGGGTGTTCAAGTACAGCATGCAGCAATTGGCAATCTTAATTAGTTTTGGATGTGTGTCCGTGTCCCAGTGCTGTCCTTCAGAGGGTCCCCTGCCATATGTCGGTCAATGTGAGGACCCTTTAAGCCTCCAGCTCATTGCTACCCGGAGTGTAGAAGCGATGGAGGCAAGACTACGGTCTGTTCCGGTATCCAGGCAACGGCTCCCTTTCTCCTCCTTGACCGCACCTGATTCTCAGCTTATTCCCATGATCTGTCCCTTCATTCACTGCGCTTTTCCTCCCATCCATCTTTCCATCAGCCCACACCCCCACCCAAACCCAGCTGGTCAGCTCATTGCACCAGCCACCTCCAGCAGTAATGAACAAACCCACTCCATGTAAACGACAGAAGATGACTGCCAAGCAGCTAGTTACCAATCCTATCCTCTTTGTGTTAAAGTAAAAAATAAGACGTTAATAACCCAGTGATTATAATAAGTTGTGATGGTATGACATGCAAAAACCACTACACATATGAGTCTGATGCTCTTCTATATGCCAGCAGCATAAAAACTATTTTTGATTGGACTTTTTGCATGTTTTAGCCCATTAATTAATTGTACTGTACATGACTATTAACCATGATCCAAGCGTAGGTGTTTATACTGAGTGTTTACAGTGATGTTATTAGTCGCTATTTCTTTGTCACAGTCGTGTCATTGTCACCTCTAGTGCACTTCAGACTTTATGTTGCATTTGCATGCCTGTAGGAAGCTCTCAGGCCCCATGTCCTCACATCCACAAAATGTGCAGTCAAACCACGAACACGTGTAATAGAAATATTGTGAATTTGGTATCGGCCTCAGATGTCGGAGCTTCCTACAGTCATTTGAATGCACCAACAAGTAAGTAAATGCGACACTATAATAAACTAGTATCACATTGTGCTTCACAAAGTGATGAAAAGAAAGCATAAGATCAACAAGCCATCCTTTTTAAGTAGGATCGCTGCAGCAACTCCATCATCAGTGTTGTGTTTGGGCTAAAACATGGAAAAGAAAACTTGTGCAGTCCTTTAACAAACATTATGTAGTAACAATGTTTTTCTGCTCTGCAGTTTCCAGGCGTGAGCCAAAGGGTAACTACATGTATGTAGACTAGAGTCTAGACTAGTGATGTAGGATGAGGCGAGCCGTGTAATGTCATCAGAAGAGCACTGCGTTGGCAGAGTAACTAGGCTTGTGCTTCTGCAGTTGTATGGATTTCAGCAGTCCCATCTTGATTCCTTGTAGTTAAAATCAGCCTGCTTCTGACACACCTTCACCAACTTTCATTGGCCAATAGCCATTGATTAAACGCACAATGACCCACAGGAGCATCCATGTTCAGGTGTGAGAGAAGTGGTCACAAGGAAACAAGCTGAGACTCAAGGTCCAGCCTGTGTCATTGATGGGTCCTGAAACCATGTTGGTGTTGTGTGTTTTCTGTGTCCAACCCCCACAAGTGTTCTGTGTTTGAGACCCTGCAGTAGTGGGTGTGTTCAGCAAGAGCTCAGCATGCTTGTTCACCAGCCGTGACCGCGTGTGGCTGGGATTGTTTTCACCTTGTGAGTCTGTGTGTGTGTCAATCACGGCAACATCTGGTCCTGAGGTCACCTACTGTAGCGGGAACTAGCATGAAGTGGTTCTGAGTACTCAAGCAGGTTTAGATGTCTCTCTGGACAGTGTCACAATCGTGCCAGATACATGACACAGAACTTTCAGGTGTCTAGTTGAGGTCAAAATGATGCCTAAGTTTGGAAAGGAATGAAGTCCGAGCCAAGAATTACTGGGGCTGGAAGTATGGGAGGCGCGGCCACTTTACGGCCCTGACCAACACTCGTTATAAATCACAAACCTTTACAGGAGTGTAGTGACTACTGAGTACTCTTCTAATAATGACTTCTGAGTGCTCATTTTTCAGAACTTGAGCATATTGACTGGCGTCATCACATTTTCTGGTATTTTACAATATTAAATCAGCAGCGAGTAAACCGACCAGTCTACTGATTATCTTCCTAGCTAACCTGCTACATATTGTTTGAATTATCTGATGAGTTAGACGTGTCAGCCCTGTTTGTCCACAGACTTAACTGTTGCACCCTTTTGCATCCCGCGTTTTATTCTAATAGATGCAACCTTCTGACTTAATGTCCGACCCGACATCGTTGTCCAGGTAAACTATGTTGTTACCTTGGTTACAGCTTGTTGGTCCATCTGAACACCGGGCAGATACTACATATGAATATTTGCAGACTAAAATATCCTGTGTTGTGTTGTGCGTTGTCAAGTAAATAACACAAACCTAGATGGTTTGATCATTTCTACATTATATTTTTACTAAAAGTAACTAGAAGCACCGTCGCCCAGCTGACGTGACCAAACCTGAGCGGCATCTCTATATTTCTGTCAGTCCCTGCTCTGATCCTCCTGTGATTCATTTGGAACCACCATGACTTTTAGCTCCTGTTTCATCACTCTTTATGATCTGGGTCGTCAGTTGCCTACTGTGCATGTGTTGCTGTTTTGTGGATTCATTTTGTACTGGCTGATGCTGGAAGGGTTTCAGCGCCATGCAAACTGAAATCCTGGTTTATGGTGGTGGTGGTGGTGCTATTTCCCGTTGGTTCCCGTAGCTGTTATCTGTCAGTCTGTGTCAGAAACCTCACATCTAAAGCTTTGACAGCTATGATTTTGGTTTTGCTTCTTTATGGCGTTTTCTAAATGTGTCCTTCCACTTTCTAAACTTGAACCACAACCACGAGGAACTGAGTCCTCCGAACGTCTGCTTCACCTCAGAGGCACTGACCTCTTCTAGGGTCGTTCCCCTGCGTTGGCAGCTGGCAGAGTTGATAGAAACCCACTCTGTTCATGGCACATGCATGGACCACATCCTCCTCACCATCCACTACTACACTACCCATAATGCATGAGCGCTGTTGCTTCCTGCCAGAGTCAGAGCGGTGAGGTTGATGCACCTTCAGACAAGTAGAAGGATTGAGAGCAGGAAAGGTGAAGTCACGACACTGTAGATCCTCTCAGGTGCAGATGATAGGACAGAGTTCTCTCTCCAACTCTCTTTGCCCTCTCATTCTGCCCTTTCTTCCATTTCTGTCAAGTCATTGATTAACTAACCTCTCTTTCTTCTTTATTTAAGTTCTCTCTCCATTCTCTGACAACTCTTCGTCTTCTCTCTCTCTCTCTCTCTCTCTCTCTCTCTCTCTCTCTCTCTCTCTCTCTCTCTCTCTTTCTCTCTCGCTCTCTCTCTCTATATATATATATATATATATATTTCTCCACCTTCCCATTCAGTTCCTTCTTCACTCTGCCCGTCCATCACTCGGCTTGTCATGCAGTAACCAGTGATGGTTTGAGACTGAGACACTCTCATCAGCCGGGCCTCTTTCAGTGGTTCTCAGCCTGTCAGTGTTGTGGATGAGCCCCGACATCCGATGGCTGTTTGGTTCTGGACGATCAAAAGAAGACGCACCAATTGGATCAATAAACATGTCACTTTAGATTTCAATAAGTCATATTAGGGAAAAAGACACACGACAAAACAAACTAAAGCATTTTGTTTTACATAATACAAAATACACATGATGCAGAAAATGTCCTAAAGACTCTCCACACCTGAGCCTTTGACAACCACTGATTGATCACAACCTTGTTTATCCAAACATTAAAACACACGATTTTACATACCTTTCCATTTTCTTGCGAATACACTAAATTCAGCAAAATGGAAATGTAACCTTGCTGACTGTGCATCTTCTGGTGGAGCCCCCCTTCGTTGACCTGTGCATCTAAATGTCAGACTAGACTGCACAGGTCGCTGCATCAGGTTTGTGTGTGTCTGTTTTCATGTCTTGAATATGCCTCTGATCAGTGCTGTCACTGTGTCATCCACCTGACTCCTTACCATGGGCCGGGATCAACCACCGCAAACACTAATTGTTTCCCTGGTGACAACCATACATCTAACATGCCTGACCCCCGACCAAGTCAACTAATAGATTAACGGAAATAAAATCAAAGACAGGAATGCTGAAGAAAAGCCTGGCTGTACTCAACATGTGGTTCCTTCTGTCTCTCCTCCTCACCTCCTCTGTCCTTCCTCTTCCTTCCAGGCATGTGGCGACCCCAAGGCCAAGCCCTCCTACCTGGTTGATAAGAACTTGGAGTCTGCGGTTAAATTTATCGTCAGGAAGTTCCCTGCTGTGGAGACACGGAATAATAACGTAAGTACGCCTGCGTGTGTCCTGTGCAGTGTTTGTATGTGAGAGAGGAAGCGACTGAAAGCACATGTGGCGTGACTGCGTCTGTGGACGAGGACGAGGATGGATTCAGATGTAGAGACGAGCCTGAAGGATCACCTGTCTGCTCTCAGCACTTCAGGTGTCCAGGTTACTGTAAGGAAGTACTCTTTCCTCTGTTGTGTGTGTGTGTGTGTGTGTGTGTGTGTGTGTGTGTGTGTGTGTGTGTGTGTGTGTGTGTGTGTGTGTGTGTGTGTGTGTGTGTGTGTGTGTGTGTGTGTGTGTGTGTGTGTGTGTGTGTGTGTGTGCGTGTGCGTGCGTGTGCGTGTGTGTGTGTGTGTGGTGTACGAGTATGCTGTGAGCTTAATCAAGTCATTGCTTATCAAATGTTTCTTTCAGCTTTACCTGTAAAAACTCATAGCTTCTGGTTTATGTGAATCTGTTGTTCAGCAAACGTGTGTGTGTGTGTGTGTGTGTCTGCGTGTGTGTGTGCACCTGTGTGTGTGTGGCCTACAGCTTTATTCAGTATAACTGTGCATAAAATGTCTCTTACGTTGTTTTCTGCTTTGTTTCTGTGTTTGTTTGTTTGTTTGTTTGTTTTGCATGATAACCTGGCTTATTCCGGACTTATGCTTTTTGGTAAGTTTTTGTGTCTGTTTTTGTAACTTTTGTATTTTAGTTAAGTCTCGTAGTAAATTGATTTTTTTTGTACCAGCTATTTTGGAGTGTCTTTGCTTTGCTCTGCTCAGCCTTTTTACTTTCTCTAATCCATCCACTGAGTGACTGTGTGGTTGGTTTAACTACCCAATGCTGCCGGTGTGCTAACTGCTAGCTGCTAGCTGGCACGTAGGATAGATGACAGACAGGCTGTCTGATTGCACCGAGGAGGGTCACTGCGTAGAGCATGTTGCTGGTCTGTTGAGGTCTATGACCTCAAACCGGTATAATTTCCCCAAAATCATCTGACCTGTTTTTTTGTTATTATTACGACTCATTTTAGTAAGTTAAAGAGAAGCTTACATCAGCAACCTGTGACGAGAGCGCTTAATCCACCTGGTGCAGTCGTCAATATTAAAACGTGATGAATATAACTCACACCACAATATCTGTCTGACGGGTCGTGAGCATTCTACTGCAGACGAGAGGTGACGACATGGAAGTGGAGGTCAGGAGGACACGTTGTGTTTGTTTACTATAAAGATCCTGTTGTTTCTGATGACGAGATATAGAAGAGATGGTCCCATAGACAGTTTACCAATATGAAACTAGAAACTATATTAGTACTAATAAATATTACATGAACAAGTTGAACAAATTGTTCCAACATCTCCTTCACTGAACTAATGACGACTCCTCGGTGCAGCCGCAGCTTCACACACCTGCTCTGGTTCACTACAGTTCTGATGACATCACAGCTTCGGGGCTGCGCTTGTCTTCTATAGATGCTTCAGTCATGTAAAAAGAAACTGCTCCCTGCTAGCTCGAGCTTTCACATAGTCTTTGTAGGCGCTTGGTAGAAGGTTAAGATTTTACCAGATATCATGCAGCACAGAACATTTGGTGCTCAGACTTCTTCACAAGCTCACTTTTGGAAAGTCTGAACACCAGGTGGTTGTTCCGACTCTTTCTCTGAAGATAGTTTGAACAAATAGGAAATGAAGAGAACGTCTTCTTATGAAGCTAATTACTCAGGAAGACTTTATATATTAGGAAGTTAAGTCAGAATCAAAAGAAACTAATTGGTATTGATCCCTGAATGTAAGTGATCAGATCTATTAGTGTGTGTCACTGGGGTTTCTTGCAAATGTTAGAAACTTACTGACTGAGTTGAATCAGAGTTTATAGAAGAACATCTGGTTGTGTGAACTCGATATGTGGTCGATTATAATCAGCTTGAATGTTCTGACTGGATTATAATCTCCCGTGAGGTGATCTAAGATAAAGAGTTATTAGATACCTATAACCTTCAACTTCTGCTCATTCTGGATGACGTCACAACCTTCTTGTAAGTTCTTCTCTGTGGTGTGGTTCTACAGCAACAGCTGGCTCAGCTGCAGAAAGAGAAGTCTGAGATCCTGAAGAACCTGGCTCTCTACTACTTCACCTTCGTAGACGTCATGGAGTTTAAGGTAAGAGATCGAGCACGGACGCGCTAACGTGTCGTATCGTCTGCCGAGGATTCTAATGGAGGCACTTCTTTATCACCAGGACCACGTGTGTGAGCTGCTGAACACCATCGACGCGTGCCAGGTCTTCTTTGACATCGTAAGTGTCGGACAAAAATCACAAGATCATATTATCGTTTATTATTTACTGTCACTGGATCCACATCAGCTACAATCTGTTGATCCTGGGGACCAGGAACAGCTTTACATTGTGGCACTGAACCATAAAACTTTATTACATATAAAACATGACAAAATACACGACGGTGTGTGTTCGCTGTGTGTTTGCATGTTCATCTACAGATGGGTTGAATGCAGAGAAGGATTTCCCTCGAGGGATGAATACAGAATACTAAAACTAAATAATTTAACAATAAACACACAGAATTCCGACTCATCAAACATTTGCTATCCCTGGTAATTTTACTATGGAAACCGCCACACTGTCTCTTTGTTCCCTCTCAGACGGTGAACTTTGACCTGACCAAGAACTACCTGGACCTGGTCGTGACCTACACTACACTGATGACGATACTGTCGCGCATCGAGGAGAGGAAAGCCATCATCGGGCTGTACAACTACGCTCACGAGATGACTCACGGAGCCAGGTGACTAGAGACTCACGTGTTTGGATCTGTGCTGCGTTCACACACACACACACACACACACACACACACTCTGTAAACACCTCAGAAGTCAACCCATGAGCGTGGTATCCATGGTAACTGTGTTACTGTGTGTCGTAGTGACCGGGAGTACCCCAGACTGGGCCAGATGATCGTGGATTATGAAAACCCTTTGAAGAAGATGATGGAGGAGTTTGTTCCACATGGAAAGGTACAGATCCTGTTTGTATTTTGTGACAGAATTCAGTGGAAGAGACTTTTGATTATTGAGGGTCTGGATCTGGATGAGTTTCCTTCTCTGCAACTGGGAGCAGCAATATTGATTTAAAGAAAATAAAGTAATGTGGTGAAAACTTAAAGTTTCAATACAAACCCAGCGGTATTGATTTGATTCAAAATAAAATAAACTTGAGAGGCAGGAAGTCCAGGTCACTCTATTGGCCACCTCTAAGCCTTGAGAATGATAACATCAATAATACTCAAGTTAACCTCCCATCCTTCTCCTGCAGTCCCTGTCAGATGCGTTGATCAGTCTTCAGATGGTCTATCCCCGGAGGAATCTGTCCGCCGACCAGTGGAGGAACGCCCAGCTGCTCTCTCTCATCTCTGCCCCCTCCACCATGCTCAATCCTGCACAGTCCGACACTGTTAGTATGGCGGCCGCGCTGAGTATACATCAGCATGCCTTGTCTGCGGGGAAGATTTACTGTCATTGTGATGTTTCAGTATTAATCAGTAGATGTTTATCTTTCTGTAGATGCCCTGTGAATACTTGTCACTGGACGCGATGGAGAAATGGATTGTCTGTGAGTACTGTAGCAGCAGGGACTCACCGTGTGTTCTGCCCGTGTTGCTGTCGCCTGTTTGACTTCTGATTGTACTTCTCCCCGTTCTCCCCCCAGTTGGCTTCATCTTGTGCCATGCGGTCCTGAACAGCGACGCCACAGCGTTGTCTTTGTGGAAGGTGGCTCTGCAGAGCTCCACCTGCCTCTGCCTGTTCAGGGATGAAGTGTTCCACATCCACAAGGCCGCTGAGGACCTGTTTGTGAACATCAGAGGGTAAGAACACAGAACAAGGCTACCGACTTCCTCTGACTTTATATCACTGTAAAACAAATATCACTGGGCTTTGGGATCATCGATCAACAGAAGGAATCAAACATGTTTCTTTAGGAAATTGATAAATACACACACAGCAGTGACTCTATTTTACACGACTTCTCTTCATGTGTGTTTTACAGGTACAACAAACGCATCAACGACATCAGAGAGTGCAAGGAGCAGGCCCTGTCGCATGCGTACGAACACATCCATTATATCTCCACTGGAATCCCATCTCTCCTTTTCTCTTCCACACACACACACACACACACACACACATCAGATTTTATCATTTATTGAATTGTCTACATTTTTCATTTCAGCTCTTGTCTCTCTGACACAGACATGTCACCTTCTTCTTCTCTTGATCCATAATTCCATCTTCTCTGTTTTGCTCCCCTCTTGTCTTATTTCTGCTTTTTATCCTTGTTACTTATTCCATCTGTCCCTTTCATCTTCGTCCTCATTCTCCACCATCACTGTCATTTGTCTTGCGGATTGACCCGAAAGTGTCAAAACACCATTTAAATCATGATGAAGCCTGTGTCTTGTGTCGTGTGTGTTGATGCTCCGCTCTGACTTCCTGTCTGCCTGCCTCTCCGCAGCGGCTCCATGCACCGAGAGAGACGGAAGTTTCTCAGGTCGGCTCTGAAGGAGCTGGCGACCGTCTTGGCTGACCAGCCTGGACTGCTGGGTCCAAAGGTAAAACACCACATCACTAAATCAATATGAAACATGTCAGTAGCATCCTTCAAAGATTTTCAGCTACGAGGATCGACACGCTTTCACCGCCTATGAGTTTCCCTGATGACTCTCATGACTGACTCTCCCTCGACCTCCCTCCACATTTCTGCCTTTTTCCATCCTGCCAGGCTTTATTTGTGTTCATGGCGTTGTCGTTCGCCCGAGACGAGATCATCTGGTTGCTTCGACATGCAGACAACATACAGAAGAAAAGCACAGATGACTTCATAGACAAGTAACAGACACAATCCCACACATGCACTTACACATTCAAACACACTGCACACCTGGGTTCACTCTCTCAATCCTGTGTGTCACAGACATATAGCAGAGTTGATCTTCTACATGGAGGAGCTCCGAGCTCATGTGAGGAAGTACGGTCCAGTGATGCAGCGGTACTATGTCCAGTACCTGTCGGGCTTTGATGCTGTTGTACTGAATGAACTGGTGCAGGTAAGAACACACACTCACTCCGAAAGGTTTACACAGGACCTCCGGAGAGTCCCGATCGAAACCTATTACTACTATCCTCCGTCCTAAAACGTGTTAGTGTTACTGGCCTTTGTAGGATTCAGAACTTGTTCTTGTTTAAATGCAAATATTAGTGTCGGCTTTGCTGATGGAAACAATAAACGTGGACTCTGTTTCTGCCTGATAGAACCTGTCCGTGTGTCCAGAGGACGAGTCTATAATCATGTCTTCGTTTGTCAACACTATGACCTCCCTCAGCGTCAAACAAGGTAAACTACAGCTACTTGTCGTATCATTAGTGATGGTAGTAAAACTTTGATTTATATTCGTTGTGTCTAGCAGCTGAGCTGATATTGTGAGGCACATTATCATGACGGAAGACAAAGGTGTTGTTAAGAGGATGTGTGTAAGTGTGTGACTCGTGTTTGTTTGTTCCAGTGGAGGATGGAGAGGTGTTTGACTTCAGAGGCATGAGACTGGATTGGTTCAGACTGCAGGTGAGCACCCAAACACACAGTTAAAGCTTGTAGATTATCAGTTGAACAAAAGTTTCTGCTCCAAAATATTGTTGCTTGTGTGGCACAAAAAAGAAAAGGAAGTGAAGACACCACTGAACTGATCTATGTCAGGGTCTGAATGATGTCGTCATTCTTCTTCTCTGTTGTGAAGGCCTACACGAGCGTCTCTAAAGCCAGTCTGGGTATCTCCGACCACAAAGAGCTCGGTAAGATGATGAACACCATCATCTTCCACACAAAGATGGTTGACTCGCTGGTGGAGATGCTGGTGGAGACGTCAGACCTGTCCATTTTCTGGTGAGACACGCACATGCATGCCTCCCTGTTTGTAGGATGTTCTACATGATATATGACACCGTCATACTGTCTTCTCCAACATATGTGTGTGTGTGTGTTTGTGTAGCTTCTACAGCCGAGCGTTTGAGAAGATGTTCCAGCAATGCTTGGAGCTTCCCTCCCAGAGCCGACACTCCATCTGCTTTCCTTTGCTTTGCACACACTTCATGTCCTGCACACACGAGCTCTGTCCTGAGGAGGTGAGTACACACACACACAAACACACACACACACACACACACACACACACACACACACACCGGGGGATAACAATAATTTTGTTTTTGTGTCCTTCAGTGTTCTTTTGTTTGTCTTTTCCCGCAGCGTCACCACATAGGGGATCGGAGTCTGTCGCTGTGCAACATGTTTCTGGATGAGATGGCCAAGCAAGCCAGAAACCTGATCACTGACATCTGCACGGAGCAATGTACACTCAGCGACCAGGTGGGAACATGGACACGTACATGCACAGAATTTAAATTGAAGGATTCAAACATTTGGACACAAATATGCTCCAGGGGAACTTCTTAAAGTGTCAAGCTGCTCAATCCAGATGAGGATTAGTGAAACTGTAAAAGGCCTTTTTGAGTTTCTTTTAAAAGTGTCCCTAATCTTCTTCCGTAGCTCAGAACAGGTCAGACCCCAAATGAGAGGGCTCGTCTTTCTCTTGTTGAAATAATCCATGAATTAGTCTTAGTTCTGCTGAACCTGTTACGTTAGTATTCCTGGAAAGAACTAAAAGTAAAAAGAAAAGAACACAACAGTTTCTGGGACGTGTCAGATTTGTCAGAGCAGCAAGCCAGAAACATTTACAGCCTTTGAATAATATTACATGCTGTCACATGAATGTTCTGATTCCTGTGCTGATGCCTGTTGTTGAAAGCTTCTTAAGTTTCTTTCTCATCCGTCTGCCGACTGCGCTGCCTCCTTCTTAATAAGTAAATCTACAGAGTGTCAGCTCTGCCTTCTATTATACATCATCTCATTCTCTCTCTCTCCCTGCCTGTCGTTCACTTCTTACTGCAGCTGCTTCCCAAACACTGTGCGAAGACCATCAGCCAGGCGGTGAACAAGAAGAGCAAGAAGGCCACGGGAAAGAAGGGCGAGCCGGAGAGAGAGAAACCAGGAGTGGAGAGCATGAGGAAGAACCGACTACTGGTCACCAAGTTAGTACACAAACTGAAGCTGACCATGTACTACATACTCAAACATGTACTACATGCTGACTACTACGTGCTCATATACTGGACATGTGATGTTCTCCTTCTTTCAGTCTGGATAAACTCCACACAGCGTTGTCTGAACTCTGCTTCTCCATCAACTACGTTCCCAACCTGGCAGTGTGGGAGCACACGTTCACGCCGAGGGAGTACCTCACCTCGCACCTCGAGATCCGATTCACCAAGTAAACACGCACACAACCTGAAGAACAGTTTCTGTCGGTGGTCCTGAACTGACCTGAACCTGATAAACACAGCTCCTCTATTTGCATCTGAATTACATGGCGTGCATCATTATTCTAACCTGCAGACATCTGTCAGCAGTGAAGAGGTCAGACTGTGATTTAAAGATAGATGATAGACGAGCAGGCTGAGAAACAACAGAGGGCATCTAAAGTCACAACATCAAAAGAAGATGAGATGATTAACAAACGAAGCTGTGCAGCTCCAGAAGTTTCTATTTCTCCACTTGAGATTGTCGTCAGTGCAGATTCTGTTGATCTGACGCTGCCTGACTCCCTCCGCCTGCAGGTCCATCGTGGGGATGACCATGTACAACCAGGCGACTCAGGAGATAGCCAAGCCCAGTGAGCTGCTCACCAGCGTCCGGGCCTACATGACCGTGCTGCAGTCCATAGAGAACTACGTCACCATCGACATCACGCGGGTCTTCAACAACGTCCTCCTGCAGCAGACGCAGCACCTGGACAGCCACGGCGAGCCCACCATCACCAGTCTGTACACAAACTGGTACGCTGGATTCATTCAGGACATTCAGAGATGGTGATGCTTCTGATGTGAACTCTGATTGACAGATGATCTAAACCTGTGTGTGTTTGTGTAGGTACCTGGAGACATTGCTCCGTCAGGTCAGTAACGGACACATCGCTTACTTCCCGGCCATGAAGGCTTTCGTGAACCTGCCCACAGAGAACGAGCTCACTTTCAACGCAGAGGAATATTCTGACATCTCCGGTACCAACTGCACAAACACACATAAACTCTCTGAACTGCACATGTTCTGTTGATGTACCTTAACGTCAGGACTATCAGTGATGATGTACGGCTCATTTCACAGAGATGAGATCCTTGTCGGAGCTCTTGGGGCCGTACGGGATGAAGTTCCTCAGTGAGAGTCTGATGTGGCACATCTCGTCGCAGGTGGCTGAGCTGAAGGTAAACTGATCCTCAACCACAGAGCTCAACCCAGTCACACAATATCAAGTTACACCTGAAGTAAAACACTTATTGTTCTCCAGATGAGCTGTTTGCTACTGTCGCTGAATGATTATAGTTTTTATAAACTTGAAGTGAAAATTTGATTGAATACAGATTTGTATCTGTGTGTGTGTTCATGTAGAAACTGGTGGTAGAGAACATGGAAGTGTTGACCCAGATGAGAACAAGCTTCGACAAGCCGGAACACATGGCGGCCCTCTTCAAGAAACTCACCTGTAATAGCACACACGCACACAACACACATGCACACGCTCAGCTCCACCTACGCACATCTACATCGACATGGATCACCGTGTCAATCAGCTGGTTGTCTCTCAGTTGCAGACAAGAGACGACAGGAAACTATTAAAGCATCATGATGAGCAAATATTAATGCAACTCACTCAGAGAGCTGAGTCCAGGTCACGATGTCATTCTGATCACACATCAACAGTGTTCATTATTCTCTTCGTATAACTCCTTCAAACACACCGTGTGTACTTTGACACCTGCAGTCAGGAGGAGCAACAGCAAGTCAGACGGAATGTCGCAGCACAATATTAATCAGGCTGAAGGGTTATTAAATAAAGTTTACAAGTCAGTGCGTTGTGGATCAAACACATCACGGTTTCGGCAGGTCAGGAGAGTTCAGGTGAGGTCTTAAAGTTGGTATAGGAGGTGTATTCTGTACCTGCAAATGAAGTTAGGGAGGAGCGATCAGGTACAATCAGAGGAACATCAGGAACAGTCAGAGGAACAGTCAGGAACAATCAGAGGAACAGTCAGGGCAACATCGTATTTGTAGTTTGTGACGCTTCATCGGCGTGTCTTTGTTTTGCGTGTCTGTAGCTGTGGACAGTGTTCTGAAGAGGATGACCATCATTGGAGTCATCTTGTCCTTCCGCTCTCTGGCACAGGAAGCTCTTCGAGATGTAAGACATGCACACACAGATAACACACCAGAGTTT
Source organism: Macroramphosus scolopax (assembly GCA_901007825.1). Taxonomy (NCBI): domain Eukaryota; kingdom Metazoa; phylum Chordata; class Actinopteri; order Syngnathiformes; family Centriscidae; genus Macroramphosus; species Macroramphosus scolopax. Next base: position 16,865 of record CAAKHC010001555.1, read on the forward strand.
AATGATGCTGCCGGACAGTGAAGTATTAAACTGCTGTCGGTGTCTCTCCAGGTGTTGTCCTGCCATATTCCTTTCTTGGTTAGTTCAGTGGAGGATTTCAAGGACCATATTCCCAGAGAGACGGACATGAAGGTAGAGTCAAACACTCCTCTATATGCCCTCAGACATTGAGGAACCCTTCAGAGCTCTTAGCCATTGTTTGAAAATGTTTCCTCTCTGCTTGTGTTTATGCTCTTCTGCTGTCGGCCTCCAGGTGGCGATGAATGTCTACGAGCTGTCTTCAGCCGCAGGTTTACCCTGTGAGATCGACCCGGCCCTGGTGGTGGCGCTGTCCTCACAGAAGAGCGGTAAGACACACACACACACACACTCACAACCTCCATCCTGCATCCCCATGGGCTCTGTCTTCATGTTCCTCCATGTGTGTCCGTGCAGAGAACATCAGTCCAGAGGAAGAGTACAAGATCGCCTGTCTGCTGATGGTGTTTGTTGCCGTCTCTTTGCCAACCCTGGCCAGCAACGTGATGTCACAGTACAGCCCCGCCATCGAAGGTAGGATGCCATGTTGCTGTGTTTTATCACAGGAGACAACCAGACATGATAGAAGGAGAAAATCACTTCTAGGTCACTTCTACTCAACTAATACAACAGCTAAAACACAATATTCAACATGTTCCCTCCTGAGAACTTGAAATGAAAGGCACCGTCATTAGTCAGACTGCATGTTGGCTAACAGCACATCTCAGTACACGGCACCGTCTCCTGAACTTATAGTAACACATACATTCTTTATATTTATATATTCAATGTGTAAACTCCCGATCTGAGGTCTGTGTGCCGGAAATGTCTCTGCTGTTAAAGTCCTGAGGAGCTTTGAGTGTCAGTCACCAAACCAGAGTTAACTTTGGAAGATGCCTCTGGTTCTTCTACTGACTGTGTGTTTGCTGCCCCCTGCAGGACATTGTAATAACATCCACTGCCTGGCTAAAGCCATCAACCAGATTGCTGCCGCTCTCTTCACCATCCACAAGGGAAGCATAGAGGACCGCCTGAAAGAGTTCCTGGCTGTAAGATGGACCCACATTTCATCTTTTATTACATGTTGTCATGGAGCTGTTTACTCTTGTGACCAAAGTATGTCTCATAAACATGTGATGCTGAGCTGGAAGAGTTGTCATAGCAATGCAGTTAGATGATGGAAGCAGAGCTTTAAATGGACCATGTTTTCATGGTACCTGCTTCCATCCACATCTGGATTCCAGATGGGGACTTTTTCCACATCAACCCGCCTCCTGGTTGTAGCAGCTGATTGAAACAAGGAAAACACGTACGCTGATTTAATTTAGGAGGAAGCGATGAAGTGTTGATGTTGTTTAATCTCCTCACATCCTCTTGAATCCACGAGTTGATGGAAACCAACTCATAGTTTAGTTGTCCGAAATTTACTTTTTGATTTTACAAAATAATTTAATACTAACATCTGTAGTTGGACAAATGCTCTGTCTCTAATAAAACTGTCCTACTTGTGTGTGTATGTGTGTGTGCGCAGTTGGCCTCATCCAGCCTCTTGAAGATCGGCCAGGAGACGGACAAGATGACAACACGTAACAGAGAATCTGTGTACCTGCTGCTGGACATGGTGAGACAGCAAACACAAAACACTTTGAGTTGATTGTCTGTTCCTGCGTCTGTGTGAGTCTGACGCTCTCCGGCAAATTGTGTGTTCATGTTGTGTATCTTGTACTTGTGTGTGAGGATACGAGTCCACACAGTCAACTTCTGACTTTGTTGTTCAGATCGTGCAGGAGTCTCCCTTCCTGACCATGGACCTGCTGGAGTCCTGCTTCCCCTACGTCCTGCTGCGAAACGCCTACCACGCCGTCTACAAACAGAGCATCAGTGCGAACGCATAAATACACACTACACAGATGGAGGGAGGGGCGGGGGCGACCACACTGTCAACCACCAGACACACTCAGACCAACACTCAATACAAACAGAAGACACTTAACTTTCTATCAAAAGCAGAAATAAATAACAAGTAGCATTTAACAAATCTAATAACTGAAACACAACCACACTAAACTGAGAGCAACTTGAGCTGAGATGTCTCCTCTGCACACACACACACACACACACACACACACACTAGCTGGATGAAGTTGGGGATCAGTGTCTTTATTTTAATCATTGTACTTTTTTCATGATGTTGCCAGGGACCGTAACCATAGCAACAACACGATATACCATATGTTTGGTTGGTATAAAAAGGACAAAAATATAAATATATAGTATATATATAGTTGACTAAACTATTCTTTTTGAGATTTTTAGTGGCCAGCTGACTACTTGTATGTGGTGATGGATTTGGATGCTTTCTTTGGGAATGCAAATGATTCTGATGTGACGTGGGTTGTTTCTTTGCTTTTATTGAGGCGGACGGGTGACGAGTCTCGTTCTGATAAACGAAAAGCCACGTTGCTTGTTCATGTAAGTTTACACATAAATATTAACATCACAGCGAACACACACACACACACCAAACACACACACACACACTTGTATAACATGGTGATGTTTCTTTTTTCTAGCTAGTTGTAACATGAACTTTCTGTGGGTAAAGATATAATATCTGTATTCTACTTTGATGTGAACTTGTCTGTTTTTTAATGTTTCTGTTTCGGTTCTTTTTATGATGATGATTTGCCAAATGTGTTGACACTAAAAGTTGTGTATCAGGGTTTGAGAGTGGAGTGTTTGGGCGTTAGAGGATGAGATGCCATGTTAGTGTTCGGATGATGAAAGCGGCCCGTCTGACCGGCGGCAGCTCGGTTAGCAGACGGTGTTACACAAACCTTGAAATACTGCGGTAACACTACAGCGCTGACAGAAAGGAAATAAGAGACCCTAATCCCCCCGTCCCCCCCAGCTGGTGTTACCTCTCCAGGTTAAGTAAAGGCGCCGCTGCTGCTCTTCTCTAAGCTTGTAAAGCACAACAGAACAAACACTCAGTATAATTTATATAATTTCTCCACCTTATTCTTGCTGACAAACGACAGGCTCTTCTTCGGCCACCTGGGGGAGGCTGAGGAGGGTTCACGATCAACACTCCCAACGTTTTAAAACTTTAACTACAGCCAATTCCTCCAGGGGAAATCTTCCACACCAAGAACAATAACTAAAATTATATTGTTTTAAAAATGGTTTTATTTTGGGATGATGGTCCCGACATCCGTAACCATGACAACGGTGGCGAGGGGTATCATTGGACAGACGGACAGACCCTATATCATAAATGTACTGGGTGTCTTGTTTATAAACACACCAATGAGAAGGACATCTGTGCCTCACAGCTGCAGCGCCGCATGTCCCAGCACCACGAAGGCGAGGAGACAGATGCTGTAATTACTGATAGAACGTGTGCAGAGACTCACATCGTTACTCTACTCTTACTGTTGTTGATGTGGAAGACTTGAATCTGTCTAACCTGTGAAAGCAAACCTGCAGCTACAGTAGAAATAAACACACACACTCTTGGTGATGTTGTCGATGAGGCGCCTTCATCTTACAACTGTCCCGATGAGCAGTTCCATGATCGCCACGGTTGTACAGAACCTTTTAGGACAGACGGACGACTTTTATCTTTCATCGATCAAGGCATGGCAAGGGCTTCATATTGAGACACGCACATTCGCCATGCCTCCTGTATAATGTATCACTACCCCAGGCTCTGTGTGGAAGCTCGTATCGCATCCTGTTCTTAAACTTTAGGTCAGTTTAGTTAAAGCAGGACAAGCAGATGCTGCAGTGACCTTCAGAGTGTGGAGCGGGAGGACAGTAACATCTAGCCAGTAGTAAATATTATCAGCACGTCAGGACAGATCCACGGACACATTCTGCCGTTTGATGTGTGGAATGGTTGCTGTTCTCTTTCTAACCTTTTTTTTATTTTATTTTTTTGTGTCTCTGATTCCACCGTGTAACTTAAATAACATGAATAAAATAAACTTCGGAGCTGTCAGACCTGAGCCGGGATGTGTTGAAGTGGTTGATGACTGAAAGAAGAGCTTCAATAACATGCTGATGTATTCATTTACTCCTGATGCTCAGTATTTATCATGAACATTCACCCACAGATGACGGTTTTAAATGCTGCAGAATTTACATCCATGCTGTGACACTCGTCACTCTTAACACTTTTCATTGATAAAACTGAGCATTTAAGAGCTAATTCAATTAAAATGAGCGACCACAACATGAAACCAAAAAACATTTTTATTATCAGAAAGGTGAATGAAATGTAACACCGGTGCTGCTGGTTCGTCTCTGCCCCCTGATGTTTCCACCGAGTGCAGAATATCGGTTATAAAATGTGTATTATTTAATATTTGGCAGGGTCAGCTGGTGATGCAACCACTTTAAATGACAACAATCTGTTAACCTGGGTGTTGAACTTCAATCTAATCTTTAACATAAACTATAAAAACACTGAAAGATGACTTCAGTTCACGTTTACTATCTGCAGCAATCGTACCGAAACAGGCCACCAGGGGAGCCACAAGAACACTTATTAACTGGGACGAACACAAGTGATGTTAAAAATGACTCAAAAAGAATGTTAGTTATATATAAGAATCCATTCTGACATGTTTTATAAACGTCACATGGATATGTACTGCAGGTACAGGTTAATAAAAGAAAACATGGTTCAGTGAAAGTCCAATCAAATCTCTCACTGATTTATTTAAAGAGAAGAAAACAAAAGTTGTGTTTAATTAGCTTGCTGAACATAGAAATGTATTTTTGTCTCAACTGCTGGAAAAAGAAACAGATGTGGGGGAGGGAGGAGGTGGGCTGCTCCTTTCAAACATAGAACGCATCATTTACATTACAGGCTACTCCCATAAATGAAGATCCCGTCCTCTAAATGTCCATTAAACATTTCTCAAGGTAGGTTGCACTGCTTTGTGTTTGTTCCTGTACGTTCTGGAGGTGTTGACGTGTGAACGCTGTTAACTTCCCGATCACACGGCAGAAAAACTTCAAGAAGAGAAGATTATCTGGTAGGTTTTACTGAGTTTTGTTTGATATGTAGCACGGTTTGTTTTTTAAAACAGTTTTAAAGCTAAAACAGTCCTCATCAGAACACAGAATTGTTTTGCAGGTTATGTATTTCCATCTGTCTCAGCTGGACATTAGCATGTAGCAGAGCGTGAGTTAGACGGACGTTTCCCGCCAACTGTTCCCTGTCTGAGGTACCCTGTTGTGGTTGTTCTCAGTTTGCTGCGTCTGTTGGTGGATGAATTGTACAGAACCCTAATTTATGAATTTATGAAGTGAACACTGAAAGTGAACACTGGAAGACAAAGGTAAATTTACATGTTGTTGAGCGTCTGTCCCCAGTGATCGTCTCACGGCGTCACGTTGAGGTGAACCTGACGATCTGCAGGCCAGGACATGAAGCTCTGTACCTACTCTGATTTCAAACTGCCCCCCATCCTTCTCTCAGTAAACTGCACATGTGATGGATTGTAAGTCTGTGTTGTTTTTTTCTCTCCTCCAGACTAACAAAGATAAAGCGGCTTCCTCTTCATCAGTCGCCCTGACGGTTGATCTCCTCCTCGTCCTCTTCGGGTACAGAACTGTCCAGCTTACCTACACACACAAACTCAAAATTAACAAATGTTTACAACGACAGGAAACAGCAGCAAAATGTTGAAACGAACACAACTCAGACTTAAAATCCAGGAAGGTCATGTGACTGACGAATGGGTGCCGCTTTTTGTTTAAAAAAGAAAACTGACCAGCAGGCAAACTTGACAAACCTTCTTATCCTGAATTTAAACTCGACTCGGCAGTAAAGAGTAAAATAAAAACAAATGATTGCTAATAAACCAGCATGTATCTGGACGCAGCATCATCAGTAAAGACCTCCTCCGACTTGAACTTCAAATCCTGAAGTTGTTTATGGCAGAAAACCAGATGTTCACTTTCAACACAATTTAATGACGGATTCTTCAACATTTGAAGATCAAATTCTCTATTTCACACATGATTTGTATTTGACTTCTTCTGGTTGCACAACCATCTGCACATATTCAGCCTCCTGTCAGGAAACACAAACACATTTGATCTTCAGCAGGAAGGTCACACAGATGTGAAGACTGCCGGCCTTTAAAACCTCCTTCCTGTGATCTTCTAATCTCGTACTGGTCATCCCAACGCTCTGATCCGTTACGCTTTACATTTTTTAAAAATATTTTGAGATCCTGGCATCTCATGAACATGTGAAGACCCGAATCAACCCAGATTACAACACATATCAAGAGTTTTAGTGTCTGTCACTAAAAGGAAAAAGAACACCAGACATTCAGTTTCCGTATTTTACATCTTTAATATTCAACATCTTTCTACACAGAGAAAGAGAAACACAACCTACAGTTATTTTAAATGATTCAGTGCAGTGAACTAAAGTCTGTGTGTTTGTGATGGTTCCATTTAGATTACACAGCGTTTCAAAGCACAGAGCGACGGAGTGTGAAGGAGTGTGTGATGATGGGCTCGGCAGGTGGACAGAGACGGAAAGAGGGGGGGAGAAAAGTTTGTTGTGTGGAGTCACAGAGATGGAAGAGGCTATCGAGAAACAGAGTCGGGACTGGAAGCTTCCTGTTTGTGGTCACAAGACAAATCTGAGAAAAGGGGAGAGACAGGAAGTAGAAGAGGATCGTTGAAAACCAGCGAAGGAGAAAAGAAGGGGGGAGGGATGGGAGAGGGAGAGATGTTAGTGAGGTTAGTGATCTCATGCTCAAGAGAGTGAAAATAAACAGTGAATTCTTAGTAACAGACTAATTATTGTAGAAAAACGATAGATTTAGTCTGAATGTATTGTATATGTCGGTTGTAAATCTATTCTGCAGTGCAACCTTGAAGCTGCATTGGTCGTGTTTCCACCACTAGGGGGCAGAAAAAACAGCTGATTGAAAGAGTCGTTAGGCAGGTCGGTAGATACTTTATATTTATGCCGAGGGAAATTCAAAATTTTATAATTATGATTCATTTTATGATTTTGTTTCTGGATCAATAATCGATTGAAACGAGAGTTCAGTTTGGACAGTCTGAACCAGGAGCAGCTTCTCTCCGCCCCGCCTGCGTACATACGTCCTAGAAATACACTTAAAAGACGCTGTGTTAAAGTAAAACACTTAATATTCCCGGTTAGTGTGACGTCTCGCTGGTGTGGACTTAACGACGATCCGTAGAGTCGCACTGAAGGTCCCAACGACCGGGTTTGGTCTGTGGCTAAGTAAGAAGTTTGAAAGGTGCCACCAGAAGAGGCGGCTCGGTCTGTATCAGAGACCTGGAGTTCAGTTCGGTTGTTGAAACATTTCTTTGGTGAGCTCAGACTTACTGACCAATCGCGGTAGAACAGAATGAAACAGTAGAAGAAGAATGAGCCGCAGGAGTCGTCACTTTTGAAAGTTATTCGGCGGATTTGAACTAAAGTATATCACTTCGCCTTCCGGTGGTGCTGATGGTAGTGACGTCACATAATGACAACACAGTGGAGGTGTTCATTCATTTTACTCCACTCGGAGGAAAAGCTACCCGCTGAATTGACTACACGCCGAAGTCAGAAACACGCTCGACTACAAACCAGTCAATGTGGATACGTAGGTGATCAACGTCAGGATGTATGTTTGTCATAGAAAAGTCTTCGCTTAATTTCAACCTGAAACCAAAACTAACAGAATCAAACGTAGCAAATACGTGAACTTTCTTCTTGTAGCTTAGCATTAGCTGACATCAATTAACAGAAATCTTCCGGCTGAAACACAATTACCCCCTGAACTGCTGCTTTCCGCCACTCCTCGCTCCTGATTCGCTAACAGTAGACCCGCCTCATTGCCGTTGGCTTCCTCTGGCCCATTATGATTGGCCCACAGAGAAGTAGAGGCATAGAGCTGGGCTGTGATTGGGCTCAATTGACCGTCCGTCTCACAGAACCCCGCCCCCAGGATATGTTGCTCCACCCCCAGCTGTAGCTCTGAGGAGAGAAGAGCACCTCTAGTGGAGAGACGCCTCAACTACAGTCATGCCGCAGAAAACAAAAAAATATCTAATTTACATTTAAAAAATTCACAACAAATGTTAGGCAATAATAATAATGATGATAAAAAAAAATAATAGTTCAACTGAACCTTAAAAACGGCTCGTCTGGGTGAAAGGCTGGTTAGGAGGTGAGAAAATAATCCGTTTGTTCAGAAATGAAGTTAGTACATTCACTGTTCAAAATCTTCTGCTATATAATTCCAGTGTGACTCCGTCATGAATATTGTATGCAAGAGAATAAGAGCTCCACCAAGCGGAGAAATTTACCCAAACACACAAGTTTAGAGTTGGAGTGCATCCCAGCCAACGCACCCAAAGGGGGGCTCACATAGGCTTGTCCTGGGTCAGGAAGATGGAGCCCTGCATGTTTCCCAGCTGGGCTGACCCATGTGGCACTTCAATGGAAACCTCATCCCAAATGGACCCCACATGGACTTATGGGCTCAGAGGTGAGTTTTTTTTTGCCTCTTCTCACCAACGACTTGTGAATTACATAATTTTGTGTTTTATCACTAAGCCTTTTGTTGCTTTTAACGTGTTCTTTCACGTCATTGAGTCCCTGCAGACTCATAATATGCAGACAATGACACCATCCCGTTATATGATGTGGCTCAGTTGGATATGTAGCACCACAGAATTAAAGATTCACTTTATAAACTTTGCTACTTATATGAGAATTAAATCTAATCAGATTATTGTCTGATCCTGCAGAACGTAAGTACCTGCTGTGTGTTTGCTGCAAAGGCACTTACTCATGAAGCTATTAGCTAACTGGTGCGCAGTAAGTTGGCCCACACGACGCACACACACACACACACGCACACACGCACTCTTTGACTGGATCAATGCAAGAAAAGCTTTTATGGTCTTTCACTTCTTGGAACTGAGTCCGTCAGCTCTGCACACGCTGCTGTTCATGCACCATGTTTTTTCTTTTGTCTTTAACAACAGTCACCAGCCTGCTGCTCCACTCTGACTTCTTGGCAGTGTCACACACTTCGACTCAAAAACTGGCTTTGCATCGTCAGCCCCTTTGAGCTGGAGGTCTGTAGCAGCGCTGCTTCCTCTGGACCCTTCTACCATACAGGGCGAAGCTCTGCAACAGTTTTTATTAATTATTCAGCACCAGCGATGATAACAAACAAAGATGAAGGCCAACATGATCGAGCTCTTCATGACACTATGTGGATTGAAATCTGAGCACTGATGGAAACTTTCTGCAGTTAAAGATGCAGTCGCTCCTCAAATGTTCCAAACAAGCAAAAACAAAATTTTAAATGAAAATGTTCTTTTTACTTTGACTGTCGAACGAGAAACCCCTCAAAGGAACCGGTAATCTAAGAAATCAAACCGCCACCATCCCCCATCAGCCGGCCAGATGGGCCGACAGATCTGAGACTGAAAATCAATGAGAGAGAGGGGTGGGGTGTGGGGGGGGGTGTTGTTGTTACCGTGGGGGGGTGGTACCGGGGCATAGCAGCAGATAACAGAGAAGCAACAGAAAACAAGCAAAAACCAAACAGACACTGCAGATACTGATGTGTGCACAGCTGCAAGACAAACAAGAAGGTCATGACCTCAAAGCCCCCCTCCAGTCCCGAGTGTTTGTCTACTTCGGTTGGATGTTTGAGCTTCATGGTGACTCTGGAAGTCTGTTCATCTGCTGGAAGCGCTCAAGATGTGTGACATCACAAATCTTAAATATCAGTTTTGATCCTCAAAGTTCTTCGATTCATTTTGTGAAATAGACTTTGCTCATTTTGCCGTGTTGTTTCTACATTATAAGTTATTTAAGTTATAATGACGTAAGATTGGAACAAGAAACAGACTTTCATAAAGGTCTTAAATTTAACTTGCAGGACTGGTTCAGTGGTCCAGCGTGCATTGTGTGATGTGGACACTCGAAGCCTCCAGTTCACAAACACTCGTCAGCAAAGAAGCAAACGACTGGATATATTATATCCAGCAGCTAAATCTTATTAAATGAACAATATTTGCTCATTTATAGATTCTGGATTCTTCTGTGAGGGAGGAGATGACGTTTTAAGAACGTTCAACAATTTTAACAAATGCTATCAGACAATTTACTATTGAAATCAAAGTGTTTTTCTATGTGTTGAACACGACTGGAGGGGCTCTTTAAAGTAACAGAGTGAGAGTAGGAACATGTATCTGAACTGTGGCTCAGTAAGAAACATTTTCCAACAACAGGCGGACTGTCAGCATCGTCACGCAAATGTAATGCCAATGTACTTAAACTATATTTAACTTCGGAGGACAAATGATGATCTTGTTCTTAATAATCCAGAATGACGATGCAGCAGTGTGTCTAGTTTCTCATGTTTGCATGCAACATGTGGTTCTTCTCTCCCATCATCCTTGAGCAGAGCATCCTCTTATATTTCTAGACATGTTGAATGAACTGAACGTTGTTTACCTTTCATGGTGGGTGGAGCGAAGGTGCTCTGCTTCCTCTGAGAGGAGTCTGCAGCCTGGGGGAAGAGAGGAACGTACCACCTGTCACACAGTCACACAAACTGTGATCGTAAATGTAATCTGTGCATATTAAGGAGAAACACACCTGCGACTCGCCACTGGCATTGTGCTGATCTCCAATATCTGCAGAAGACACAAGACAGCAGCAGTGAGCTCTTTGTCAATCTGTATTAAATTGATCCACTTCTGTTTTCAGAGCTGCAGCGGAGATGTTTCGAGTCGTGGAAGCCCCGGGGGTCTAACAACAGCAGGTTCAAACCACAGTGGTTAGTTTTACTCTAATCTTTAATAGTGTTGTTTCCTCTGTGGTCTGATGACCTGCTGAGATCATGTTGGAATCAATCCGGTTTGAACGAGCACTGACTAGACTTTGGTAGAAACTCAGTCCCAGCTTCCCCAAACATTCTTACTCTACTCTTTAGAATCATCAAACTAATGTCTGTCTCACACCATGCTGATGTTCCCTCTCCACTCCTATAAAGAAAAGGACAGGTTGAAAACTCTTCAGGTGCCTGCAGGTTCCTTCAAAACTATAACAGAACCAGACCCACCGAGCTGAGCTCAAGAAATAGAATCAGGTCCGATTATTCAACCGGGCGGTTCCTGTGTGGAGGGATTTATCAGAGTCGAGAGCTCAGTGGAGACACACACGCACACGCGTTCAGCATCCATCAGTCAGTCTGAACTCTGAGATCACTTTTCCAAAAGCTGCATCACAAATCTAATAAAGGTCCATTATAGCTGCTTCTTTACAGCTGTCAGCCTCCCGCTCAGCATCTCTGCCCCCAACTCTCTCTGTCTTCTTCTCCCTGTCTTCATCTCTCTCTCTCTCTCTCTCTCTCTCTCTCTCTCTCTCTCCCCCCTCCCTCCCCCCCCCCCCCCCCCCCCCCCCCCCCCGCACCCCCCCCCCCCCCCCCCCCCCCCCCCCCCCCCCCCCCCCCCTCTCCCCCC
>CAAKHC010001558.1:10501-23895 GCA_901007825.1 Macroramphosus scolopax
TCAAGCGCCACACTGAACTAACTACACAGAATTGTACAGAATATTAGCAAGAAAATGTTTTGCTCACCACTTGCTTCTTTTTTTTTTTTTTTTACATCGTGCAATATGATTTCCCCATTTTTTTTTTAAATGCCTCGTGAAAGTTAAATATCTTCACCACCTGATCCTGAAAGAATGAAGAAATATTGAATATGCTTATTCACTTTGGTTTTTCAAGAGGTGGATAAGATTGATACCCTTCTCATACTGGTGCACCAGGTATGAAGCTCCAGTTAGCAGCTTAGCTTAGCATATAAGACTGATCAGGGCCTCCACGGAGTCCAAAGGTAAACATCAACCAGGACCACTAACATTTGTTCCATTAGGCCACATAAAGGAAACATTAGAAAACTTTTCATCTTACGCAGTGAAAACATGACACAGTAAACTGGACTTTAGAGGTGCTGCTGGGAGGAGCTTGTTCTTCAGATTCATCTGACAGACGTGAGAGGTATCAATCTCATCGGGAAACCAATAAACAGATGTCACTGTAAGGAAAAGAAGGCGAGGTTAAAGTGTTGGTTGTTCCCACTTGATCCAGAAAGATTAAAGTCTGCTGGTAAATTAGTTCTCATCACTGATGCTCAACTGTAAGAATGTGATGAATATTTTTCAACCATTTCAGTTCCTCATCAGCCCATACGATGATGATGCATCCATGTAACGGCCGTGTGCTGCGTTACTGTGTGTAGGTGCAGCAGTACATCCCCAACAGTGTAGACGATCCACCACACCAGGTATCTGCTCTAACGCCGTCACCATGAACAGGTCTGATCAGACTGGATGCACATCAGACCATCGCGCTGATAACGTGTAATGTAGAATTCCTTCTTTCCATTGGTCGTGGAACAGGACAGAAATTTCAAGAGCAAAAACATTTCATCAGATTGTACATTTGCAGTATGTTCGACATACACAGCTCCTGGCGATCACTGAGGGACGCTGCACAAACTGAAACCGCCAACTTGTTTCTCACATCTGGAATGATTGTAAAAACTGCATTTAATTTTGTGAATAAAACTTAACATCTGCTTCTGTTTTCTATCCCGTCTGTCTCCTTCTTGCTTATTGCACGTTATGAAATCCGATGTAGTTTTGTCACCCAGCTGTCTTGGTTACCTGACACATCGTTGTAGTGAATCACAGCTTGTTTCAAAGATTGGGCCAAACATTTAACTTTAATCAAAAAACACTTTTCACCCTCATTCCAGTTTCTATGAAGCACTTTTAAGTTACTCAGTGCACTCAACACTTCTTTGCAAGGTTTCAAATTAAAAGCACAAGCAGGTGTGTGATCTTTAAGGCTTTTAATGTGAAACATCAGTGAGAAAAAGTGTTTGGTTTCATTGATGGTAGCTTACTTGCTGAGAATGAATTATGGTGACAGCAACACGGCACTGTTAAATAAAGAGAATTACTTCTGATTTTCCTTCTGTTTCCATCTTAAAAAGAAATCTTTCATCCATGTGCTTGCACTCTTCCGGTCAGCTCCGGTTCTTCAGATAAGTGACTCAAGCTGTTCCTGTCCGAGAGGAAAGCGGCTGGAGTTCAGAGGAAGCAGGTGGACCTGCGCAGGCTTCCAGGAACAGTGACCAAACTGTCTGGAATGTGCAGTGAAGCCGTCCGTACTCCATCCACATGAATCCTGGAAGATTGTGTTAAGAGGCATCTTCTCACTCAACACAAAAACAAATCATCTCTCACACAGACATGCCGAGTTGCCTTCTGCCCAGGAGAGAAGCCTTCTACCTAAAGAAATGCAAACTAAGAGGCTATGTGTTTTAAATAAATTTATATATATAAAAAGCATTTACCCACTGAAGCAGAACAAACACCTATCACTTGGTTTCCTCGTGGAACATAGAATACAATCTGATTAGACTTTTTAGTTGCCTGAACAGAATAAAATAATCGAGCAAAGAGACCGTCAGCTTCAACACAAAGATAACGAACAGCCGATGATGACGAGGGGGAGAAACTGAGCGCCAATGGACTTCTGAAAACAAACTAAAGAGGGTTAAGTGCAGCACTGGTCAGAATCATATAGTATAGATTCAGTCTAAGTTTTCTTCAGTTCCATATTCAGATAATCTGCTCAATACATTATCTCTAGTTCCTTAACATGCAAGCTTGATGAAGAATATAGTCAAGTACGCATGGGAATATACTTTTTTTCTAAGCTCACTGGACATTTGTAAAATATGAAAAAATCTGTAGATGTACAGTGGTGGAAAAATTCATTTGCATGAAGGAGCAGAAGGACGTCCGCTCCGTAGTGTTTCTTTAAAAAGGAAAAGGAGACTACATTCATTTCACTGAACAAAGTCCACATACAAAAATTAACAAAAGAGTGATTCCCAAAATATCCGGCGATGTTTTAAATGTTCATCAAGAGCCTACAGAGAGCTTTAGTATCTTAATTATTACTTGATCTTATCGGTTCCTTGGGAAATGGAGAAACACTCGAAAAGATCCAAAGACACTTGTACAACGGAATACTGCATATCTACTCACAACTGGGTTAGGTAGGTCGACATGGAGGCTAGCTGCCGAAGATGGGAATGTCCACACGTACACACACTTCCCTTAGCGGAATACACTACTGGCGGTTCACTTGGTTGCCTTTTCTATCTGACACACTGAAGGGCTGGTCTGTGATGCTACCAGGATGAGGCAGTTGGCTCCTTGTTGCTTTTGGGGAAAGCAGGTTTCAGTGTTCCTCACATGTCCCAATAAGTCATTTGCGATGTGGAAATCTGTGTTTGTAATATTTCTTTCAGCGTCCTCGGCTTCTTCAAGCCGTCTGGGTTGTAAAACATCAGCAACTCTTCTTCCTTCTTCTTTTGTTTAATTTGGTGTTTCATTTCTGCATCATATTTGTTGGAAGAAGAGAAGAAGCAGGTTCTAAACATTCTGTAGTCTATACTTGTTTCCATATCTCGTCTTTTTGGCACCTTGGAGTAGATGATAACCAGTATGGATGAATATGGAAGGTGTGAGGCTCAATGCGTACAGGAGAGCGGGGTCAGGACCAGCCGGTGGGCTACTTGTCTCCCACCTGCTCGCTGACCCCTCCCTCTCCGGCTCTGTTCATGGTAGTGGTGGTGTTGTTATTGCTGTTTGCAGCTGCCACTCCACCCTCCTCCTCTACCATTTTCTTCACTTTCTTCAACTCGGGTTGCTCCTGTAGTTCTCCGTTCTGCCTCTTGGTAGGAAGAGATGCTGAGGCTGAGGCATGGGTGGCCAGGAGATGGAGGGGGTTTGCAATGGCTGGTTAACAACACACAAACAAAAGAGAGAGGAGCCATTAGAATGAGGTCTTCTGCTTCCTTTGGCAGAGGGTGATGTATGGAGCCTGCAGGGTACCGTCAGAACAACTACTGAATCGATTAATCATTGATTGTTGCCTTTCAGACTGGATATTCTCACAAAGCACGTTTGCAGCTTAATTATTATTTAATTATAAAAATGATGGTGTAGTTGGAGCATGCAGTGCATGTCAGTGCATGTCAGTGCATGTCAGTGCATGTCAGTGCATGTCAGTGCATGTCAGTGCATGTCAGTGCATGTCAGTGCATGTCAGTGCATGTCAGTGCTGGTGTTAACAGGACCGACCGGCTCACGCTGGCCTTAACTACAATAGTGTCAGGGATCAAACTCCAGCGAGGCAACAACGGACAGGCATTTCCCAAAGAGTCAAAAGGGACCACAAGATGTAGTCAGCTGATAATGTGGAACAGGACATCACATTCAAACTGTTCATGTTGAATATCCCTCCCAACTCTGATAGTTACTAAGCTCCGGCTGGAAGCCATTCAGGGAGAGGAGGAGTGTGGTGTGGTGTTGAGAGAGGCCATGGCCAACACATCATAGTCTCCAGACGAAAGGGAACTGATCCCAGCTGAAATCAAAGTATCACTTTCATATTCTAAAATAATCTCTGACATGGCTGCCAGTGAAATACTGGAAGGAGCAGAATAAGTGTAGAATACTTTTGAGATGGTTTGTGCTCAGGATATTTTGTATTTAAGAATCTTCACAACTAACTTTACTGCAGATTTCACATCTGTCACCGAAGAGGAGAGAGTTCTTCTTAAAATAAACACTGGACAGACGGTTGGGCAATAACATCCATCCTGGTAGGTTCATTGGTCTTTTAGCAGATATTTCCATACAGTTTTTGTACCCCACAACATTTCTGGGTACATTTTACATCTGAATAGAGGTTTTGCATCAGTTTCAGGACATCTCTGATTTGTCAGGTATTGATTTGCTGTCTGAGCCAACAATGACACATTCATGTCTGAGTATTGTCTCGACTAACCAGTTCAGTAGGCAGTACACTGGGTTTACGAACGTTCTTCATCGTGTGGGTGTTTGTGTCCGCTGTGTCTCACCTGTGCTCGCAACAGAACTGATGGGGACCAGATGAGTCCCATTCTGTGTGATGGCCTTCACTGGAAGCTGGTGATGGCCCAGTGAGGCTTGTTGCATGATGGTAACTGTTGTCAGGGGAGCAGCCTGAGAGGTCTGGATGATGCGACTGACCCCACTTATAGATGAGGCTGTGATGGACGGGACCGACTCCGCTTTTACTACACACACGGAGACTTTTGTCAAACCCAATGCACATACACATCAATGTTGGAGGAACCACATGAACCAGGTCTCACCTTTGATCTCTTTGTGGTCCCCTCCTCCGTTCTCCTGAGGTTCTGGTTTCACTATAGCAGCAGGCTGTCCGCCAATAGTTGCCATGGTGACTGCTGGGATCTGGTGGACGACGTGCACCGTCTGCATGACGGGGGCGGGGCTAACTGTTGTTGTTACGATGGCTGGTGTGGCCATGGTGTAGGTCACAGGTTTCATGGTCGTTTGAGGCATCTGGCGTTGCACAGCAATCAGTACCGGCTGGTTGTTTAGCGTTGAGCCTATCAGTGGACAGAGTTAATGTCAGCTGTCATTCACTTTAAAAATGCACTGACACAAACATTCAGTGTACCAAGTGAAAAAATGCCCAAAAGATAAACTACCAGGGGTCTGGCTATCCATGATTACCATGTAGAGTTGAACACAACAGATATTCAAGTGTCTCTTTATCTGTATATTGGGCATCAAGTCTCATCCCGTTGCTAAAGATGTTAAAAAAAACAGTAAAAACTGTTTATTCTTTTGGTGTTACGGGTGGCAGATCTAACATCTTGTGAGGGCTCACCAGAGGCGTTCTGTGCAAAGCGAGCCTCTTGGATGACAGCAAGTTTGGGCTGGACCGTGTTGGCAGGTGTGGGGGCTGGTGCTGGGGTTGACTCGGGCTCCATGGGGACTGGGGAACCCTCTCTGGACAGGCTTTCTGGGGTCTGGACCCCACTGGAGTGGGCAGACAGTGCCCCTGTATGGTTGGGAGAAGCGGGAGCACTCCTGGGACAAGGACAACGATTATTTACACATGTACAAATCTGACACATAAACTATGCTGGTAGGAACGTGTAGATAACAGCGTACCTGGAGGAGAGGGGTCCCATGGGAGTCCTGAAGCAGGGCACTCCCCTGGGCCTGCGTTTCCTGAAGGCTTGTTCTATCAGCTTGCCCTCAGAGGCAGGGTCGATCCTCCAGAAGGAGCCTTTTCCCGGCTCCTCCTGAGAGCGTGCCACTTTGATGAAGTACCGGTTCAGGGACAGGTTGTGGCGGATCGAGTTCTGGACAAACATACAGTATCACTGAATATTGTACATGTCTGATATTATTACGTTACATGCAAAGCCACTGGAGAGGTCCAATGTTGATGTGAAAGCATTTGACTTTGTTCTAGTCGAGGCAGCAGGACTGCAAGAAGATCTTTACAGTTTTTGTCTCGTTATTTTAAGAAAGCACAAACATGATTACACGCTTCATTTTCCAGATACACCAGAATACACTGTAACATCATTCAATGCAAAAAGAAACCCAGTCTGTGTACAGTGCAACGATACAGAGCAAGTCTTCTTTGTGAATACAAGTTTTACTTGCTGACGAGAAGATTAACATCCATAACCTCCTGGATGTTTCATCCCCATCCGTTTCTTTTGTGCATTGCATTGTGGGAAAATAGTATTCCAACCTCAGCACATAGCGTCTTCACAGTAGATTATAGCAGATATTGTGATAAGAAGTTGCATTGCAGAAATTCCAAACTAGACTCGTGATCATTTATAGACAGAGTCTCTATCACGTAGTTTGTTCACCAGAGCCGTGAAAAATAGATGCTTTAGTGCATCTTTCAAAAACAAAATACCGCTAGTATCACGTGATACATGGAGTGATGAAGGACAAATAACTTATTGTTTCATATTATGTTCGATCATTTATTTTGTCGTGTCGCTATTCGCATTCTTTACAGCAACATTTTTCATGCTTGAGCGACATTCAGCGTTCTTCCACAGATCCCAGAAGCAGGTAAGAGAGGTCTATCTGCAGCACTGCAGACAATGTGACACACCCACCTCACGCTAAACCTTTGAATCCACTGCCTGAAGTGTGAAGTGTGTGTGTGATGTAGTAGGTGTGTAATGCTGTGATGTGAATCCGCAGGAAGAAATGGACGCAGACACAGAACGGTGTCATCATGAACAGAACGGGGGTTCTTCTTCTTCTTCATACCTTAAAGAGGAGTTAGTTCTGTGGCATGGACGTGTTGTGTGAATAAACGTGTGACATGCACCAGACGTGTCCCCGAACCAGACCCAGACGTCCCTGACCTCTGTGCACACATCATGTCAAACCATATAAAGAGTCTTTGGATGACAGACGTACAATTGAGCTCTCAAAACAAGTATTTACCTTTACATATTTTTGACATTAATATTTTGTTATAAGCTTCATTGAAAATTGGCACAAAGCTGTCAAGGCCCAAATCACAAGAATTCATTATGTTCTTTTTATAATTTGCAGACTGGTATGAGATTACTGTTTCTCTCACACAGAGATTTCCTGAGCTAATACAGAGCATCATTACTGGGGCCAGTTAGATGAAGCTGATCCAAATCGGATCCTTTCTTCACTATAATCTACTGTTTCCCCTGCGGAGCCTGATAGTGTGCAGAGACGCTCTCAGTTCAGACAGAAAGCTTGACGGAGCAGCCGGGCACCACACGCCAGTGAAAACTGGACTGTGTGAAGGTAAGAAAGAAAATGTTTAGTCACAGCAGCCAGTGACGGCGCTCAGACACTGACGTGGATCCGTAACGATCTGACACAGATCCGCATTAGCAGAGTAGGGTGGAAAACATTCAGCTAGCAGCTTTACATGTTTCACTTCCATCCGTCCATTGATCAACAGTGCTGGCGTGGTATTATTTCAACTGTCCCCGATATACCTTCACTGCTCAGGTCGAGACCAAGAACAGATTGTTTGGCACATGCCTGGTAAACATGCATCCTGATAACCTGCTTAAAATAAGTGTGTAATCTAAAACTAGCACAGGCCTTGTGTGTTTGAACAGTCCCCCCAGCTCCAGATGAGATTAACTGTAGTCTGCCCAGCTTCATCTATTAATAACTTCATCTCTGCGTCCATCACATCTTTAGCATACACTTCAGTATACCATGACATACGACTAATTACGTACTGTCCTGATTATTAATGGCAGTTGAATGAAAAATTGTTTTAAATGATTAACTATATATCACAAAATATGCCCTGGCAGATATTAGACTAGAAATGTTTAATAACGCTCAGTACCATCGATGAACATTGTACATGGTTTGATCACCGTTGATTTTAATATCACTGTACACCCCGACACGATGTACCGCTGCAACCCGAGTCCAGATGACAGACTGTATTAAAGAGTTGACAAATAACAGTCCTACTCTGACGTTTGAATACTTCAGTTTGCCATTTTGGGTTTCGCTATCTTGTTTTGTTCTTTTAACTGTAGGTGACACAGGACCTGGAAAGGAGGGAGGGGCGGATCTGACAGAGGGATGAGAAGGTAGCCCCGCCCCGCTTCATTACCTATTGCACTCTAAATCGTCTACAAATGTTTTATGTTGTAGTTTTCAGTTATCTTTAATATTGTGCCTCACATTATTTCATGGGTTCTTTCTTGACCCATGCTCGGGGAAAATAAACATGGTCGTGTTGCGTTATCCTGCTGAAATATAAACCTATGTGAAAATAGAACCTCCTTGGTGGCGGCTGTAAATCCAGTGAGGAGTCAGGGCTCTTTCAGACACTGACCACCCTCACACCAACTCTTTTATACAGTCTACGGTCTTGATACGTGTTAAGTAATAATGATAGTATGGCAAGCAGTGATGAACATTTCCCAATGCATTACTGATGTAATCAGATAGAAACTATCAATAGTATGATCAATAGTAGCAAACAGTAAAGGCACTGACCTGCCAGCCTTTATCAGCCGTTCTGTAGTAGGGGTAGTTCTTTGTGATGTGTGTGTATATTCCATTCAGTGTTAGCTGTTTATCCAGGGCCATGGTGATTGCTTGGACAATTAGTTGTGCATATGAATACGGTGGTTTGGAGTCATCCTGTGGAAGGTGAAAGAAACAAAGTCAAATTTGAGCGTGTGTGGAAGTTTAAACTGCTAATGACATGCACGTGTGGCACCGCTCTGCTTTGCTTGCATATTCGTACATGCATAAACACAAATACACTCACACTCTGCAAAGTTCAATCAGGTTCTGTATTCCAAAGTCTACACTGTCGTCTGTGTGGAGCAATTTTTAGACTTCAATAAGTAACCAAGGCTGTTCACAGCAGTCAGACACCAATCAAGAGTCCCTGAAGTCTGCTACCTTTGTCAAGTACCTGCTTGTTTAAAACAAACCCTTTTATATCCAGTCTGAATCATGCAGAAACACAAAAGCACTGTATACATTAACATTTTGCCAATTTCTGATCTGGACCCCCCCCTCTCACCTTGGGACTGTCTTCTCCCGAGGCCTCCTTGTCATTTTCCGACTGGGAGTTGTCCCCTATAAGGTCAGAGGCCAAAACACGACCTGTCCTGTAACTGGAGAGTCCCGCCCCCCTTGGACTTGACGGACAAGAGTTTGCCGCACTGTAAATTGATTTAAAAATACAATCACCATATCAAGATGCATCTGGATGATTTTTGGATGAATTCATGAGGTCTTCCCTCATGTTTGTAATCTGAACACTTTAAGATGCCCATTCTCACCTGAGGGTGCCCGTCGGTGAAGGCAGAGGGCTCATGAGATGGGCGATGTTGTCAGGAATGTTGATGGTCAGAGGGGAAATTTGAGGTTGGACGGGCTTGACCGGTGATTCCGGCACGTTCCTTGGCTCCTTTTTGTCATTGGACAGCGCTGTGAACGTGATCTTTATACTTGTGCTGGGAAATCGGAAGCAACACCTAACAAAAAGAGATTAAAATGGTTACATTTAAATGAATGATGCATGTTTCTTAACAAATGCAAACAATTCAGAGTCAGAGCCACAATGCTTTTAACAAAGTCAGGTAACAGACAGACACACGAGCCTCCTGCCTGGCTCGGAGAGCATGGAGGTTCAAGTGCAGCCCAGATAGGGGCACTGAACTTCAGGTTCAAGCAGTTTAAATATGGAAGTCCACCATGATCACTGTGTGACAGAACATGCTGGCCCCTAATATATATCTAATGGGGTATATTTGGACCAGTTTGTTTACACCTATGAATTGCTGCTCCTGACAAACTAACACACTAAGTTTGCAACGTCTACTGACAGTTGTTGGACACTTCAACACAGAAAACAGCCTCAGTGGTGTAAACATACTGCCCAGAACATGTGCTGAAGTTAAGCTCATTCGAATTAGCTACAACCTGAACCTTAACTTCTTAACTACCTTTGTTTGAATAAGTTGTTTATAATATATAACCCAAATCCCCTAAAGCAATAGGCTACAGACTGTAGGATAGTTTACTAATGTAGCTGCCAGCCTGTCTGACTAGCTTGTACGGCAAAACAAACACACACGAACCTCTAGCATCGACAGCAACTACAAACAATTCTCCTGCTAGTTTTTTGCACTCAGCTAAGGACATAAACGTTGTAAAAACACGTATAACACTGTTTGGGATCATTAGGAACAACTCTGTAATTAGGCTGACGTCAAACACAACCGTTGAAGAAAAATAAGTCAAATCATAGCCTCCAAATATTAAGGTTATCTGAATCAACCAATGCACTCGTTCTTATCTAAAGTATGTCTGACTGACGTCTGCATGGTGGACTATATATAAACCGAATAGGCAGGATCAAAAAAAGAGTCATGTTAGTCCGAAAATTACGTTTTTCCCGTATTTGTGTTAGGCTATGAACAGCGTAGCATGACTAAATTCGCATATCTGGCGTGGAGATTTGGCGTGACGTTTTCGCCATACGAGCCACCAGCACTTATCTTGACTTGCTGTTGCTCGACACAACACGTGCAACGAGCACAACAAAACAACAACACAAGACATAGTACACCTTTCCAGTTACACTCCTTTAGTCTTACATTCGTGGAAGCTGGAGAGGTGGAGCCCCTCTTCTCTGGAACACCCCATCAACAAACACCCCGTTTTTTCCAAGGCATCGGAGGTAGAATTCCCCCGTGCCCGTGCCATCTTCTCCCGCCGTAAATATCTCAAGGTGCCGCCGGGAGATGAAGCTTGAGTGTCCCATGCTGACGTCCACCGAACCCTGTGAGGAGTTCCGACCGATGGTTACCGACCTTTTCTTCATCAGATACTCGAATTCTCGGCCCTCAAGCCGGGCTACCGCCGACACCGACATCCCGCTTGCGACCGCCATCTTCTGTAGTATCTGGTGGGGATTTAGACTTGTGTTTTAAGCACAAACGTGCAGGCTGTTGTAGGGAAGTAAAGGGGGGAAATTTCTTTTGGTTTTGTGAAAAGGGGGATCTAATTTTACACCGTGGAGAATTTGGCTAGGAACGTGCCAGACCGGGGTTACAGCGGCTCCGACCCACCGCCGCGAAGAGAGGAAAAAGGGAGAGCGTCGGCCAATCAAGAGCGGCCAAACTGACGGAAGTGATTTGACAGACATAAAAATAAACCAATGATCAGCCGGTCCGCGAAGGCATATGTGTGGTGTTTACCAATGACAACAATAATAAAAATAGCCGTAGAAACGACGGGTCGGTTGCACCGCAGGCTGACACGCCGATGGATGGAGAGTCGGAAGACATGGTGCAGTGATTTAAACGAGGGGATATGATCTATCTATCTATCTATCTATCTATCTATCTATCTATCTATCTATCTATCTATCTATCTATCTATCTATCTATCTATCTATCTATCTGTCATTTGTTGTTTAGAGGGGTCTTTGATTGTGAAAACTATGTGAATCATTTCTACCCAAGTGAGCAATGTGTTAGACACCTTACGTTGAATTTCGTCATGATATTCCATCCAACAAAGCCTGGGATAAGTCCAACATACACACCGATTCTTATTCTCTGACATTTCGTCATGAAGAGGCCCCATGTTGCATAGCAAAAAATGATCAAGGAAAGCGACAGTTTATTGAAACGACTGGTTCCCCACCTGGAAATCTTCGCCAGAAATTAATACTGAGATATTTAGTTTGACTTAAATAATCAAAATCAAACATTTACAAATACCGGAATCAGCTGTAGTCAAAACCACAACAAATATTTTTTTATGTCAGATATTGTATTTCTTATTATGATATAATATAATATATATGCATATATGCACCTGACTACAACCTTTTGCGTTTGTGTCAAGTGGATCTGTATGTCTTGGATTGCTTTGAGAAAAACAGAAGGTAGTAGGCTGATGTCACTGACGATGAGCAGAGCTGTATGGATACAGTTAAAGGCAATATGAGGTAAGACCTGCCTGAAACATGTGTTGGGCTGTATTTGACCTGGGAAAATGAGCCAATATTCTATTGGCAGTGACTTTTCACGGCTGGACACTGTTGAGGAGGTATTTGAACTGGCAAGATCACACATCTGCAGTGAACAATCTATGTTACATTGCAATTGAGACAAAGTTGACTGCTTATAAATCCTGTTGAAAATATGTTTAAAGGTATATAAAATAATATTACAAAAAATAATTCATAAGATGTATTCGTACATTTGATTGATGCAGTTAATGTAAAAGAATGATATATTGTGAAAATTAATTATTTGCTGCTTGAATCCGGTTCCCTGCAGAGATCCAGCCGGGCTTCCCCTGCAGCCGGTTAGTTTACAAACAGTAGTCCGGTGTGTGTGTGTGTGTGTTGTGTGTGTGTGTGTGTGTGTGTGTGTGTGTGTGTGTGTGTGTGTGTGTGTGTGTGTGCATGATACAGGAGTTATACTCAGTCAGACTGTGTTGATGATGTACATGCATTGATGCTGCACATGCGTGTTCAACAGACCCGAATCCATATTCACACGTGTTCACGGCCGATGACGTCATCGCATGTAGCTGAGGTGCATTCAGGATTTACATGACGTTTAGGAAAAAAATGATCCTCAGTCTTACACATATAGCCTGTTCCATTTTTTTTACAGATATAAAACAAGAACAGATATAAAACAAGAACAATGTTCTGATTTAATTGCGAACAGAAAATGTGTCGTGAAATTATTTTTATAACTTGAAACCACAGTAGATTAATTTGAAGTAATATTAAAACACCACTAACATCATTAGGCCTTCGTCAGTGAATAGATTTTTCATTTATTACTCACAATGAATTGAAGGAAAATATTAATTGTTGACCATTTAGCTGCAGTGAAATAGCAGACTGATGCTGCCCCCTGCTGGTTGTTAGTGGTCAAACAGGGACGACTGAGACTTCATTCTATAACTGATGGATGTTATAACAACAGAAAACAGCTGGTGCATAATTTTGCAGCTTTTACATGACAGACGTGTTTGTACTTCAAATGGATGTGTAGTAATTTATGCAAGGAAGGAATATATGTTTAATATACTGTATTTAATATATATATTATATATATAAGTATGTTTCATCTCCTCAGTTCTCTTAAGAAGAACTTTATTTGATTGTCAAAACAAATTAGAAATGCATCATCATCCAAAGTGAAAAGAAAAAATGTTTTTCAGTAGATTTCTATGGCTTGTTACTGGTCTGACATAAGTGAAGGGTTTTCCTTTGGTAAAGCACAATTTTCTCCTCAAGCATCAGGACTCACACTTGTCCGCTGTATCCAGGTTACTTTACACCAGACATGTCCAAAGTCCGGCCCCCGGGCCAATTGCGGCCCGTGGTCAAATTTTTACCGGCCCGCTGCCTCTATCATAAAATCAATAATATGCGGCCCGCCAGCACTGTTGACCACAGTATAAAATACATGTGTACA